>JBBPOJ010000076.1:0-48134 GCA_038091395.1 Leccinum rimulosum
TTCCTGGTCGCTTGGGACCATATTCCTCCAGATGGTCTATACCGTGTTCGATTTCGGCAGCGTGCCACCACGAATTGGATTCGCAACGCTAGTTGAACGCTGATGATGTTATGTGTTGACAGAATCATAACTTGAATTATTAGTCCCTGTCTAGTGTCCATTTTAGGACACGTTGTTATCTAGTGATACAGATCCCTCCAGGTGAGTCAAACCACATTGTGGTAGTTTCTGGAATCCTGTCCGATTCGGTCATGCTCAAGTAATCCAACCAAGTTGATAAGAAGGTCCAATCGATGAGATTGTACATTACATAACTTATCGAGTCAGTGAAAAGGCTCTCAGATATGTACATATTGTCACTCGGATCCTCCTGGAGAGGGACCCCATGGTGAAATGCTGTCACCGTAGGCCCGGGTACCGCATGGCAGCGCGCCAAAGTGCAGACGGGAACCCAAAATCCTTGGCCTCGCATGCCAATTGAACACCGTATCTGTGGGAATCACCTCCTTTTCCCTTTCCTCCCTCCCCCTCCCTCGAGCAGGAAGTACTGTACATCGTTGTAGGGGGCCCCCTAGCAACATGACCCTGCGAAAAGTGGCTCTCTGGTTTCTTTTACATAACTTACTGAGCCAGTGATTCATCGAAGAAGCTCTTGGCAGGTATGAGTCACTCGTTGTATGTACGTACAACCCCATACACCTGACCGTCAATACCCTAGAAACAGGACCCTGCGAAAAGTGGCTCTCTGGTTGACGTTTCTTTTACATAACTTACTGAGTCAGTGACTCGGATTCAAGAAGCTCTCAGGTATGAGTCACTCGTTGTGTGTACTTTCTTTTACATAACTTAGTGAGTCAGTGAAGAAGCGCTCAGGTATGTATGTACGTATAAGCTTATCATACACCCGAACAGAACGATACCATAGAAACATGACCCTGCAAAACCAGCCTCTCTAGTTTACGCTGACTCGGAGCCAGTAAGAAGGCTCTCCGAGTCAGATATACACATATAAGTATCTGAATCATACTAACCTAACCGCCGATACCCTGGAAATGCCTACCGTTCAACCACCTGCGAAAGTGCTCGTATCCGGTGTGACGGGTTACATGGCCGCATGGGTCGTGAAAAACCTGCTCCAGAGAGGGTACACCGTTCGCGGTACGGCGAGGTCTGTCGCCAAGGAAAATTATCTCAAGAAGCTGTTCGCATCGTACGGGGACCGGTTCGAGCTGGTCGTCGTAGAGGATATGGCCAAGGTAAGTCGAACAGCCCGGCGTTATGACACCGTGGTATCCATGATGCCTGTTGCGTCCAATACCATCCTCGTCGGTTCATTTGCCGGAACCGGATACGCCTGTGCTCGTCCTTTTGTGACTCATTCATCGTCTAGGACGGTGCATTCGACGAAGCGGTCAAGGGCGTGGACGCCGTAGCACACGTTGCGTCTCCATTCCATCTGCAAGCAGTCGATCCCGATGGTGAGCTTCAGAGAAGTTCAGAGTAACCTCGAATCATCCCCGTGATCGACTTCTATGACAGAATTGATCACACCGGCCGTCAATGGTACTGTTGGGGTGTTAAAGAGTATTCTCAAGGACGAGTAAGTAAATCTGTCCAACGCGATAGCTAGACCAACTGACGAACCTTTGCCACTTCTCTACGAAACAGATCGACCAAGATCAAACGCGTCGTAATCACCTCCTCTGTTGCGGCCGTCCAACGTAATGAACCGCATCCCGTTACGTTCACGGAGGCGGACTGGAATGACCAGTGTCTGGAGGTTCTCAAGAAATACGAGGATGAAGGGAGGAGAAACGAGGCACCCAACGCTGACAAATATAGCGCGTCAAAGACACTCGCAGAGAGAGGTAGGCTATATTTCGCTCATTCTCGGCCCAGCGAATCGCACTGCTGATGGGAGATTGACGCAGCTGCTTGGGCGGTAGTGAATAATCCAGAGAACAAGGATCGCATCAGCTGGGACTTGGTATCGCTCATCCCACCATATGTGAGTCTACGCGTTAGATACCACCCTTTTCTCCTTCATCAGATTGACTACACATGACCATCACTGGTCAGGTTTTTGGGGCAAGTATTTTAGAATCCATCCACCGTGAATCAGAGGTCGCTAATCAGATGACTTCACATCGGATAGCCTACCATTCAGGAAGTGACTTCGCCTGCCACTCTCAACCTTTCTGCAGCAATATTCTACGACTACGTCGCCAACGACGTCAACGCTAACACATTAGGCAACGAATTTTTGGCCAACACGGGCGGCTGTTGGATCGACGTGCGTGACGCTGCGGAAGCGCACGTCCTCGCACTTGAGAAGCAAGCAGCCGGTGGGGAGCGTTTCATTATCTGTGCTGGTGAGTCTACTCTTGTTCGTTTTTAGCACTCCTGAGACCATTTCTCATGACAACACACATACATATATAGGAGTGTGGAAAGTGCAGGACTTCGGTGAGTTGCGAGGCCGTCCGAGGGTCTTCGTTGAATTTGACCCGCTTCTTCTTGATCTTCATTCAGTCGACGCCGCCAATGATCTGAACCCTCCACCAAAGCTCAAGACCACGCTTCCCGTCGGCGTGCGGGGTGCTGGAAAGACTGCGAAGCACCAGACCTTCTACGACGCGACCAAGGCGGACCGCATTCTCGGTATGAAATACCGGACGATTGCAGAGACGGCGAGGGATACCCTGTATGACTACGAGGCGCGTGGGTGGTAGACGATTAATTGCGAGGGACTGAGGAAGAGGAGAATTGAGAATTGAAGAGGGAAGGAAGATTTTTTGTGTACATACCACCAAATGACAACACAGGCAGAACAATCATCATTTCTGTTGGCCCATCACTGGATGCGTACACCAGCGATTGTGATGAGTCGGAACCCAGTATGTCCTGTCTTTCCGATCGTCAACGTCCTCCGGAAATGATGCCGAGAAAGCTCATTGACAGTGCTGCGCAGAGTGCAAGTCCGACAGCGTATGAGGTGGTTGCTGAGTCTACCTCGATCAGGGTCAATATAAGTAAGCCGGTGGACCAGGCAGGAGAGGAACTGAGGGAATGGCCCCCGCGCACGAGAGGCGCTCTATGGAGAGACAACGACCGACAACGCTCGGCTAAGCTACTAAACCTAACCCGGCAGCATCCGTATGGACACCTGCCACTGCCCCTCTGACCCAGCTCCCCCTCCTCTCTAGCACCCTCCGGCTACCCGGCACACTGGTCCAGGAATGATAACCCCAGGCCTCTAAAAGTGAATGTCTCCAACAAACACTACAAGCACTTACTTACCCTTCGGCGAGACACCTCCAAGTCAGCGGAGACACAAATTGTACGGACCTCGAAAGTAGGTGGCTTGTGTGAGTTCGAAAATCGATTTTCCCCTTCGGTTAGTTAGCAGCGCTCGAACGACCGCCCAGTCACTCAGAGCTTATTTGATCCTAGCTCGTGCCTTCAAGTTATCGTCGCCCGACACAGATCCCAGCTGGAACACACGAACTTGAAAATGGTCATAGTCGCCTCAGTTTTATGTCCGAATCCGACCCCACATCTGGTGCAAACATATCCAACCAAGTTGATTGTGTCCGATCGATGATCTATGCATGGCTTGGATACAGCGGAACAGTCGGCAAGGTAAGATATTAATACTTGTGCTGGAACTCCACGCCACGGGAGACAGCTGCGTTTAGTACGGCGTGTGACTTCAGTTGCGTTATCGCAGACCCCCGCACGTACTGCTGATCCTGACTCTCGTTCAATTCTCTAGCTGGAGGCATCAAATACCAACCACTCTGCTCAGTACCCTGGGAATGCCTGCAGTTCAACCGCCTGCGAAAGTGCTCGTGTCCGGTGCGACGGGTTACATCGCTGTATGGGTCGTACAGAACCTGCTCGAGAGAGGGTACACCGTTCGCGGCACGGCGAGGTCTGTCGCGAAGGGCAATTATCTCAAGAAGCTGTTCGCGTCGTACGGAGACCGGTTAGAGGTCGTCGCCGTCCCGGATATTGCAAACGTAAGTCAATACAGAGTGCGGCGATTGTGCTGTCGTGTACCGTACTCATCGTTTCGCGATGTGTCGATCAGGACGGCGCATTTGACGAGGCAGTCAAGGGTGTGGACGCAGTCGAACACATCGCGTCTCCTGTACCTCTAGAAGCAGTGGACATCGGTGGTGAGCTTCCCAGAAGTTCCTAGCGACCTCGAATCGCCAGATTGATTTTCACCCTTATAGAACTGATCACGCCGGCCGTTAATGGTACGGTAGGAATACTAACGAGTATTCTCAAGGACGAGTTCGTCAGTCCAAATTTTCAGGTAGACCAACCAGTGACCCATTCAATTTCGGCCAAACAGATCGACCCAGGTCAAACGGGTAGTAATTACCTCGTCCGCAGCGGCTATTCTTCACGAAGGCCCAAATACGACCACGTTCTCGGAAGCGGACTGGAACGATCAGTGTCTGGAGGTTCTCAAGAAATACGAAGACGAAGGGAGGAGAAATGAAGTTCCCAATAACATGAGATACCGGGCGTCGAAGACGCTCGCAGAGAGAGGTAGGCAACGTTTCCGCTGGGGCACAACTCGAGCTTCTGACGGCCAATTCGTTCGCACAGCTGCTTGGGAATTCATGAACAACAACAAGACACGCATCAGCTGGGATCTGGTAGCACTCATCCCTCCATACGTGAGTTTAAGGATTGGATATGCCCTCTCTCGCGTTTGATCAGACTGACGGTCCAACTCTCAGGTATTTGGGGCAAGCCTTCAAAATTCGTGCATGGTTCTGAGGCTAACCCTGACTCTTGCCTCGCGACAGCCAGCGATCCATGAAGTCACCTCACCCACTTCTCTCAACGCCTCCGCAGTCCAGTTCTACAACCATGTCGCCGACGGTGCCAAGGCCAATGCGGCGGGAAATAAGTTCCTAGCCAATAAGGGCACATGTTGGATCGACGTGCGTGACCTCGCGGGAGCGCATGTCCTTGCTTTAGAGAAACCAGCTGCTGGTGGGGAGCGGATCATCGTCCACGCCGGTGAGTCTAAGCATTCTTTCGCTCTGTTCCTTTTTGAGCACAATATGATGATTAATCTATGTATTACGGTTGACCAATATCTGCGCGCAGGCCTCTGGAAATGGCAGGACTTTAGTGAGTACTCACGTCGAACTCTGACTTTTTCCTCCTCAATCCAATCCAGTCGATGCCGCCAACGATTTGAGCCCGCCTCCAAAGCTCCAGACCACGCTTCCTGTTGGTGTCCGAGGAGCTGGCAAGACTGCGCAGCACCTGACTTTGTTCGATGCGACCAAGGCGGATCGGATTCTCGGCTTGAGGTATCGGACTATCGCAGAGACTACCAGGGATACGCTGTACGACTATGAGGCGCGTGGGTGGTAGACAAGGATCTGAAGAAGAACACTAGGGAAGAGGAGGAAGGGAGGAGGAAGATCTTCGATTCTTGTGTACCACATGCATGACGATTTCCTTGTCCGCGCTTATATGCTTGTTGAAAACTTATGGGAAAGTGCGTTGTGGATGCGTTCCAACTGGTATATGATTATTCGTCAAGAGAAGGAGGCCACCCCAGCCCATGGCTTGCCACGTCCCTGATTGCCTTCTCAATTCTATGCCAGTTACTCGTTGCCTAATCGTCTCCCTATGTACTACTCTAACGAGCGACAAGACAATACAGTACATCAAGTCCGCGCGAGGCCTTTTCAGGCACTCGCCTGTATGTACAGGATTCGATGAAGCGACACGGGGGGCTCGGCAAGGGCTCGGCAATTTGCTCACTTGGAAGTCGGACATTGAATTTTAAAAAAACTCATTGATCCCGTCCATCATGATCCGATTGGTTTTATCTTTGTTGTGGGTGATACATTTGCCACTCCAATTCGAATGCTCTTCAAAATTCTTCAACTATTGATCGAAACATCATCGGTTTGATCCTTGTGTTCCGGTGGCGTGAAGTATTTAAGCCAAGGATGATCTCTTCCACAATTACTGCTTCAATGCTCTCCAAGGTGATCGTAACCATTGCGGCGGTCACAATGGGTGTTTTGGCCGCCCCATCATCTGATCATAGGGGGAGGATTAATGGCATGGCCATGCCGCTCACGAAACACTCTTCCTTACCGAATTCCAATGAGAGCATTATTACCGGCGCGCTCAAATCCCATACTGCATCACATAGCGCGTATGTATAATGTTCTCAAACATCGCTTTGCTCACACTTTTTTTAGCAAGATCATTCGTGGCATGAGACAGTTTGAAAGGAACACAGGAACGCAGCATCCTTCTGCCGTTTCAACCCAATCCCCACAGCCTAGTGGCGTTCATTTGACAGACTGGCACGATGGTGAGATGTGGTATGGGTCCCTTTTGATTGGCACTCCCGCCAAAATCTTCACTGGTAAGTTTTTCCGTACATTCGCGACACCCATTCAATCTAGTCGCCACTTTAGTCCTGCTCGACACTGGTTCTAGGTGAGTGTTTTCCATCATGCCATCCACTCTCTTGTCTTATTCGACCCAGCGATATCTTGGTTCCGGCGTCAACCGGTGATCAGAACTGCAGAAGCCACCACAACCTCTGGAATCCCGCTTTGTCCACAACCTCCGAGGCCCTCTATGAAGAATTTAAGATAGATTTTGTGACTGGTGCGATTGCCACAGGTGAACAATACAGGGACAATGTGACCATTGCTGGCTTCACTGTATGTTTTTCCTCTTTACGAACGTGATCGTTTCTGAAAGAGGAATAGGCAGACATTCAGACCATTGGTGCTGCAACAACATACTCTTCTGAGATGGCCGTATCTGTGTTTTCTCCAGATGGTATATTGGGATTGGCTCTCCCGTCTCTCTCAGAGTATCGTGACCAAAGCCCCCTGTTTCACACACTCTTCAGTGAAGACAAACTGCCTCAATCGATGTTTTCACTGAAGCTCGCCACTTCTGAAGGCGAGCTGTACATCGGTGGAACGAACAAGGCGCTTTACATTGTTAGCAGCCTCGCCTTTACTCCTATAACTGGTTCGGTGAGCGTAAATTCCAGGTGGTAATAGACGCATGCTTAGATTGCCCTTTCAGGGTTTTTGGCAACTGAAGTTAGATAACATTAAAGTTAACGACAAGATAGTTCTAACGGATGTACCCGCCATCATCGACACTGGTGCCAACCTCATTTTTGGTGATCCGTCGCGAGTTTTCGCCCTGCACCAGGCGTATGATGGCAAGGCATTCGAAAAAGGTTACTACACCTGTGAGTTCCGATCGAATGTGGTACTTGAAGAAAAAATTTGATTGACTGCCTGTAGTCCCATGCAGTTCTTTTCCCTCCATGACTTTTACCATCGGTGGAAAGCCTTTTTTGATCCCTGACAACGTGCTCAACCTGGGTCTGGTTGAGTCTGGCTCGCGTGATTGTTTCAGCGGGATTGTGGCTCACAACTCGGATGCCGTTCATAGTAAGATTTCTATTCAGCTTTTTTCCTCTTCGCTTGCAGATCCTCATGCTGACCCGACCAGATTCTTGGACGATCGGGACCATCTTCCTCCAGTTATTCTATACCGTGTTCGATTTCGGCGCCGAGCCACCACGAATTGGGTTCGCAACGCTTGCTAGTTGAACGTTGAACGACGATAACGTTGTGTCGACAGAATTATAATTCTAAGATACTTACAGTAATACTAATATGAATATGTAGTTCCTCTCAAGTATACCTTTTACACGCTGTTTCCTGGAGACATAGATCTCTCCAGGTGAATCAAACCCCGTCGTGATATCAGTCATGCGCGGGTGATTTAAACAAGTTGATAAGAAGATCTATCAGTACGACATCCAGCCTTCATATCTGCGTTATCGCTGACATGACCCTGCGAAAAATGGCTCTCTGGCTGACGTTTCTTTTACATAACTTACTCAGTCAGTGAAGAAGGCTCTCAGATGTGTACGTATAAGTATCATACACCTGACCACCTGTACCCTAGAAATGCCCGCCGTCCAATCACCTGCGAAAATACTCGTGTCCGGTGCGACGGGTTACGTCGCCGCCTGGATCGCACAGAAGCTACTCGAGAAAGGGTACGCTGTTCGCGGCACGGCGAGGTCTGTCGCCAAGGGAGATTATCTCAAGAAGCTGTTCACATCGTACGGGAACCGATTTGAGTTGGTCGTCGTAGAGGATGTGGCCAAAGTAAGTCGAGCGGCCTGGCATCATGCCATCGTGACATCTATGATGTGAATGAATACATGGGGGATCACCAATCCATCCATCCATCGATCATCGTCAGATCCGGAGAGGCCATTGATTGCCAATCGTACGGTGTTGTGTGCTCATCCTTTTGTGACTCATCCATCATTTAGGACGGTGCATTCGACGAAGCGGTCAAGGGCGTCGACGCCGTAGAACACGTCGCGTCTCCATTCCATCTGCAAGCAATCGATCCCGATGGCGAGAAGTTCTGAGTAACCTCGAATGATCCCCGTGATTGACTTCTATAACAGAATTGATCGTACCGGCCGTCAATGGTACTGTGGGGATGCTAAAGAGTATTCTCAAGGACGAGTAAGTAAATCTGTCCAACGCGACAGCTAGACCAACTGACGAACCTTTGCCACTTCTCTACGAAACAGATCGACCAAGATCAAACGCGTCGTAATCACCTCCTCTGTAGCGGCCATCCAGCGGGATGAACTATATCCTGTTACGTTCACGGAGGCGGACTGGAACGACCAGTGTCTGGAGATTCTCAAGAAGTATGAAGACGAAGGGAGGAGAAATGAGACACCCCCTGACCAGAAATATCGAGCGTCAAAAACGCTGGCAGAGAGAGGTGGGCTTTATCTCGTTCATTCCCGGCCCAGCGAATCACGTTGCTGATGTGAGATGGACGCAGCTGCTTGGGCGATAGTGAATAATCCAGAAAACAAGGATCGCATCAGCTGGGACTTGGTAGCAATCAACCCACCATTCGTGAGTCTACACCCTTTTCTCCTTCACCAGACTGACTACACACTGATCATCATTGGTCAGGTTTTTGGGGCAAGTATTCCAAAATCCATCCAGCGTAAATCAGAGGTCGCTAACCAGACGACTTCACATCGGATAGCCAACCATCCACGAAGTGACCTCGCCTGCCACTCTCAGCGTTTCTACAACGATGTTTTACAACCACGTCGCCAACGACGTCCACGCTAACACATTAGGCAACCACTATTTGGCCAACACGGGCGGCTGTTGGATCGACGTGCGTGACGCTGCAGAAGCGCACGCCCTCGCGCTTGAGAAAGAAGCGGCCGGCGGGGAGCGTATCATCGTCTGTGCTGGTGAGTCTACGTTTGCTCTTTTTTAGCACTCCTGAGACGAATGACAAACACACCTATAGGAGTCTGGACATGGCAGGATTTCAGTGAGTTGTGAGGCCGTCCGAGGGTCTTTGTTGAATTTGACCCGGTTCCTTTATTTAGTCGACGCCGCCAATGACCTGAACCCTCCACCAAGGCTCAAGACCACGCTTTCCGTCGGGGTGCGGGGTGCTGGAAAAACTGCGAAGCACCTGACCTTTTTCGACGCGACCAAAGCGGACCGCATTCTCGGTATGAAATACCGGACGATCGCAGAGACGGCGAGGGATACGCTGTATGACTACGAGGGGCGTGGGTGGTAGACGAGGACTGAGGAAGAGGAGAAAAGTGATTTGAAGAGAGAAGGAATATTTTTTTGTGTATCACCAAATGACAACCCAGGCAGAACGATCGTTATTTCTGTCGGGATCAGGATGCGTGCACCAGCGGCGGTTGTGATGACGAGTCGGAAACCCAGTATTTTTCCGGTTGTCAAACGTTTCAATGTCCTCCGGTTGTCCTCCGGACCGGGAAACGAGATTCCTGTCGGGAGATGCCGAGAGAAGTTCAGTAATGGGCACAGTGGAACTACTTACCTTGAATTCTTATTCCATCCCCGGTGCCCACAGCCATCACTGAATTTCCCCCCCAGTGAGTAGGTATTCTGAAGAGTATTCTCAAGGACGAGTACGTCAGTCCTAGTCGGATGAAGGTCATCGACCTTCAAGTTATCGACTCGGATGAAACAGATCCACGAAGGTCAAGCGCGTCGTGATCACCTCTTCAAGAGTGGCCATTCACCACGACGATTCAAATCCGATTATGTTCACGGAGGCGGACTGGAACGACCAGCGTCTCGAGGTTCTAAAGAAATATGAGACCGAAGGCTTCAAGGGAGGGGGAATGAGGTTCCCGGAATGATGAAATACCGAGTAACGAAAACGCTCGTGGAGAGGATTTCATGAACGACCTGGAAAAACAACCTTGTAAACCCACCAATCGTGAGCTTATGCATCAGGTAACACTCTCATTCACCAAACTGACCAGGGCCGCCGTGCAACACTCAGGTCTTCGGGGCAAGTTCCTTCATACTAGCATGCCCATTATGATCCAGGAATGACTAATCCTACTCTTTCACAATAGCCGACTATCCACGAAGTCACCTCTCCCGCTTCTCTGAGCACGTCTGCAGTCATGTTCTACAACTACGTTGTCGATAGCGCCAAGGCCAACGCAGTTGGCAATGAATTTCCAACCAACGAAGGTACTTTCTGGATCGATGTTCGTGAAGCGCACGCTCTCGATCTGCAGAAGCAAGCTGCCGGTGGAGAGCGCATCCTCAGTGCCAGTGAGTCTCGCACCCTCTTTTGGAATTGAGGGTGACGAAGAGATGGACTATCAGCTAACCAACTTCCCTGTGACGACCGATAGCTAGGGTTAGGGAGATGTAAAGACTTAGTGAGTACGAGACTGGGCGCTGCCACGCATCTCTGACCTATTTCCTCAGTCGACGACCTGAATCCACTGCCGAAGCTTTGAACCATGCTTCCCGTTGGTGTCCGAGGTGTGGCTACTTAGATACGACCAAAGCGAATCACTTCATTGAGGTATCGGAACCTAATCGTTTGCACGATTCAGCAAATGATATCTCACAAACGCCGGGAGCAATATTTCATCACGGGCAAGTCTGTGTGCGGCCGCATCAGTCGGTGTCGCGCGCTCAGTCGATCCCGGCTCAAGTCAAGCTATATTGGAGTATCAATGTTGCATCAAATCTGTTGACCATTTGCACGCGTCCAATTTGAATTAGTCTCCCGCAGGCAGACAGGAAGACTCATCGTCTTTTTATGATATTGATATTTTGTTGTCATCCCTCAACCCGGGCCTCGAATAGATGTGTAACGCCGTGTACCAGTTGGATGGTACCTGTTCATCAGCATGTATAAACAAAATGATACTTTATGCTGTATACATATTCTAAGGACGGTCGCAATAAGATAGATCTTGGCGCGATGCGGGGAAAAAACGAATAAGTCAACGCTGCGTAGCTGTCGAGCGGGTGTCGAGAAATGGAGAACTGAAACCCAAACTCTACCACCTCGTCACGTCCGCTTCGGCCTCCCCAAACATACTCGTCTTCTTCACCTTGAAATCCCCCACCCCCTCCTCCCCCTCCCCCTTATAATACCCCGGCAACTCCCTCCTCAAAAACGCCAACACATGCCGATTGATCTGCTCAAACTCGAGCAAGAACCCGTCGTGCCCGTCCGGCGAAGGCACGACGACCAATGACGCATCGGTTATGTGGGCAGCCAGGTGGTGCTGCTCGCTCGGGGTGAACAAACCATCGGTCTCGATGCTGATCACGAGCGCACGGGCGGGGAGGGTGGAGAGGATCGTCGCGGTGTCGTCGTCGTCGTATGCGTTAGCGGAGGCGGGTGTACAGGCGGAAGTGGGGGTGGAGGCAAGGAGGTGAGCACGTTCCCGCACGAGATCGTGCGTGTCCATCTTGCGCGTGATGTGGATGTAGCAGTTGGCGTCGAACCGTGCGACGAACTTGGCACCTTGGTAGCGTAGATATGACTGAGCTGAGAAAACTGGGGGTGCAGGCGTGGGTGCGGATGTAGATGTAGGCGAGGTCGTGGACGTGGGTGAATCTGGAGCACTGTGCGTGCGAGACTGGGCTTGCGAGTGTTGGTGAGACGGGCGCCGCTGGCCCTCGTTGTGCGCAAGGAGAGCCTGATTCGCATCCGAAAGCCCGAGGCCGTCGATGTGACCATGATGACCTATGGGCGCAGGTACGTCCACCTGCACCTGCGACTGCCTCCCAAACCGCTTCTCAAACGAGTCTCGTGATCGATAAGTCAACAACGCCGCCATCCGTGCGGCAGCTAGGCCAGATGATGGCTGTACAGCGTAGAACCCGTCCTCGTACGCGGGGTCGCTGTAGATGCACTGACGCTGTGTCTCGCCCCAGCTGATGCACCATGCTGAGTGGCGGGCGGAGGTGGCGATGGGGACGATATGGCGGACGTATCCCGGGGGAGAGCACAATGGCCATTCAAGGACGGCCATGCCGCCCATAGAACCGCCGATGGCGACGGCAACGCTGGATACGCCGAGGTGGTCGAGTACGAGTTTGTGGAGTCTGATTCGGGGATTAGTCAATGGAGATGTGAAGACGCAGACGACGCACCGAACGTCGTCGCGGATGGAGGTCTGTGGGAACTCTGGGCCATACTGACGGCCTGTGTCTGGGTTGAGTGTGACGGGCGATGCAGTTCCATACGGCGATCCGAGCACGTTGGCGCAAAAGATAAAGAAACGGGTCGGGTCGAACGCCTTTCCGCGGCCCATCAGCGGACCCCACCTGTGGACAGTGTGTGTGGCGATCACTAGACGATGGTCACCAAAGAAGAAAAGGGAAACACGGACCAGTCTTCGACGTCGGCGCTGCCTGTGAACGCGTGGCAGATGATCATGACATTGTCCCGGGCATCGTTGAGACGACCCCAGGTCTTGTACGCGACGGGGACGTCCTTGAGCACGCGGCCGCTCTCGAGAGTAAAAGCGGGCACGACGTGCACGGACTGTTCGAGGACGGGCGGTGCGATGGGCATCGATGAGAAAGAGTCCTCGGAAAGTCCGACTCGCTCCGTTCACATGCAAAAATATAAAAATACAAAAATACGATTCTACCATCCTCGTCGCCGACGGTGTGCGTGCGCTTCTTCTACCGCTCTCTTGTTGTAGACGTCACCGTAACCCTCGTCTACACCGCCGTGCATGGTGCTCGGGGTCTCGCTGCCAGCCAGCTCCCGCCTCTTACGTCTGATAAGCATAAGCGCACGTTCGCGTTCCGATGACTCTCGAGTCAGTCGTGCAGTCGTCGGGTTGAGTGGTGGTGGTGGTGGTGGTGGTGGTGGTGGTGGTGGTGGTGGTGGTGGTGGTGGACCGGAACGGCGAGACGAACGGGCGTTGTTCGAGGAGGGCAGGGGGCGAGGTGCTAGTTGCTGCGTGATGGATGTGAGCGGGTCGTTCATGGATTTAGACCGAAGATCTCTTTTTCTGTCTGAACAGTCAGAAACACAAGCAGCGAGCAAGAAAGTCTACGCACCGTCGCTCGTCTGGGTCGTCGTCCCTGAGTTGACCACGATCTCGCGCCTTGTCCGAGTACCAAGGACTGAGATCCTGAGCACTCGGTGCGAGCGCGACGCCTTTCTCAGCTTCTGCTGGCGCTGTCTTCTTGTTCACCCGGATGGCGGTCACCATGGCTTGCTACGGATGTAATTAGCGAAGTACTTGACCAACAAAACATGCTCACCTGCTCCAGATCCTCGAAAAAGTTGATGTGCTTCCTCGTTCCACCGTCAGTCGAACCCTCCGCCTCGTCTGCTTTCGCCTTTCCCTTGCCACCGATCCCTGCACGTTCGCGCAACAGCGACAACCGAGCCTCGGCGTCCGCGAGTGCGATCCTGCCCTCCTGCTCGGCCTCTTTGCGTGTTGCTTCTTCTTCATCTCTCCGTACGCGATCAATGTTGTCCCGTCTGTAGGGATGATATGATTTGTGGTGTGCAATGTTCAGTTTACCCATGGTGGTCAAGGGAAGGAGTAGTGGCTGTGTCCACCTCAACTTTTCTACTTACCACCATCCGGAGAGGAGGCATTTAGCTTGTCACAATACCACGAAGGGGTGGACTCGGGATTAGATTTGGCTTGGGTTTGGGTGCGTTTTCACCGGTCACGGTGAGCTCGAGACTCAGACGTTACTGAACGCCGTTCCTCAATCAGGTGAACACTTTGAACACCCTGATGAGTCCGTAATTTCTGACCCTCCCCCGGTCATGCACCCGCCGTGCACCTGATGCCTAGGCGCCACACCCCGGTCATCCGTCCGTTCTCCCTTACCGGCTGCGCTCAGTGCCCAACCTCGTGCTCTCCCTCCCAATATTAATCGTTGTTTCCACGCTCGCCCGTGGACCAGGCAGGAGAGGGACTAAGGGAATGGCCCCCGCGCACGAGGCGCTCTATGGAGAGAGAAGGGACGACAACCGACAACGCTCGGCTACGCTAACCCGGTAACATCCGTATGGACCCTGCCACCCCTCTGACCCGACTTCAATCACAGAATGTGATCTAACTTGACAATCAAAGTGCTTCGTAGTCACGCCCACACTTCGGAGACCGACGGGGGGTGGTTGGAAGCTTTGGCGGCGGATTCAGGTCTTTGGCGGCGTCGACTGAAGAAACAGGTCAGACATATGTGGCAGCGCCTACTAGCCTCGTATTCACCAAAGCCCTATTGATCACTCCACTTTCTCATGATGAGAACCAAAATTGGGGTTTGGGACGAACGGAAGGGAAGGAGAGCAAGTTAACTCTTGCAAGATTACCGATTCAACGACATTACCGGGTGACTATGTCACAATAAAAACGAACATTAACAGAGAATCATACTGTACATACGCAAGGACCCAACGAACGTGGAGTCCCCTCGCTGAGGGGTACGCAATAGAGCAACAGTTACAATAACCGTCGGAAACAAAGGTGTACTACATCCACACCGATCAAGCAAGTTCCGCAAACCCGACCCGCGGGGTCGGTTGAGGACCAGTCCCGTAATCGAACACGGTATACACGCTTTGCAAAAAAGGGGTCCCAATGTTCCATGACGCTAACGTGTACGGGAATGGTGAATCAGCAATCGTTTGCACAATTCAGCAAATGATGGAAGAAATCTCACAAATGGGAGCAGTCTGAGTAGCGATAGCGCTGAAACAATCCGACGAACCCCGCCTAATCGGTCGAAGCCTGAGCATCTCGATGGGGATCTTGAACGGCTTGCCCCCAAACATGAGGGTCACAGACGGCTCGGGGTTAGCTTGGCACGGGACTATAACAACGTCAACGATGCCAGACCTTCATCATAACGGAGACTCACGGGAATAAAAACCAGGTCTGATTTTGATGGGCTTGCCACCGATGGCCTGATGCAACTGAAGCACCTGTTCCTCGTTGCCAAAGATGTAGTTGGCACCGGTGTCGATGACGACTTCGATCTTGCTCGCGACTGTCTTGCCATTGCCCTGAATTTCGTCCATCTCGATCTGCCAGTACCCCTGAGATGGATGTAAACATCAACACACAGGTCCGTCAAGCATTTCAACTCACTTGTTTCGTCACCTCGGCATAAGCGAGGGTATCTTTCCGGTAGAGGGCTTCGTTCGTTCCACCGATTAATAATTCGCCTCCGGAAGAACTGAGTTGGAACGAAAAGACCGGGTCTAATACCTTATTCTCGCTGACGAGCGTTTGAAAGAGTGGGCTGGCAGGGAAATCCGAGATCGACTGGAACGCCAGCCCCAACAGACCGTCCACAGGGGAAACAGTTGCTTCCATGAACCTAAACGTCGATGCAGCACCGATGGTCTGCTTGTCTGCCTGGTTGGTATGTATATGTCAGAGTGTGTCGAGTCATCAGGTTCCGCAAGACGATGGTGGCAGGACGTACAGTGAAACCTGCGATGGTCACGTTGTCGGTGTATTGTTTTCCCGTGGCGTCATCTCCGTTTGCAAAGAAGATCTTGAATTCGCGGTTCAAGTCAATTGCAGTGCTGGACGAAGAAGGGTTCCAAACGGTGGCGTCCTTGATCTCATATTCGTCGGCTGTTTGTAAGAAGAGATCGCTGGGTCGCATCGGATTGAATAAGGAAAAGCGTAGGCGGCTTAGTAAATACGTACGCACAACCGGTATCAAGTTCCACTATGATGGTGATTAGACTCATTAGAGTAAACATGTATCATGAGTGCCAAGACAACTTACCGTCAAATTTCTTTGGAGGAGAACCGACCGAAATAGTGCCGTGCCAAAACATATCATAATATTTTGTCAAAGCGAGTTGGCCATCACGCTTTCGGTGCCCTCTACGTTCCAGAGCAGAATGATGTGTTGTTCCCGTGTTCTTTTCATAATTCTCCAAGCCACGGACTATCTTGCTAAAAACAAATCATGTGAGCAGATGGTGATATTTTCATCGACCACGTACGCGCTGACGGACGCAGCATGGGCTTCGACTGCGGCGAAATTGACAGTGTTGTCTGGGTGCAGAAATATCGAAGAACTTCGTTTGGTGAGTGGTATGGGTATGCCCTTGCTCTTCCGCTTGGGCTGGGGTGCTGCATCGGTCAAAGTGACAGCCAGCAGTACAATGACAAATGTGATGATCGTGCAGCCTCGCATCCTGAACCAGTCAGAACAGGGAATTTGAAGAGGAAGATTGAGATGATGTGGTGTTGGAACTACTATCCACAAAGCTGTTCGATTTGAATGTCGCAGTCATCCTGGGAAATGGCAGCGAGTGAACTGCATTGCATCACGGGCAAGGACTGATCATCGACACGATCATAGTGGCAATCATTTTGAGTGCGGCCATCATATCAGTCAAGGCACGTGGTGTCGCGCGTTCACTCGATACCGGCTCAGTCAGGCTATGCTGGAGTATTGGCTGTCAGCTTTATTTTGCACGTTTCGAATTGAAATCACCTCAAATCGATATCGTTTGAAGTTCTGCGCCGCCCGATCGACTCATCGTCCTGTTATGATAGTTCAATGGAGGTCAGCAGATGAGCACATTCTCGTGTGAGATCGTGCGTATCCATCTTCCGCGTGCTGTGGATGTATCAGTTGGCGTCGTACTGCGCGACGAAATTGGCCCCTCAGTGGTAGCGTAGATATGACTGAGCTGAGAAGAGTGGGGACCGAGGGTGTCGATGTCGACAAACTACGCATCGTCCGGGTCACTCGTCCGGGTCATCGTCCCCCAGTTGACCACGATCCCACGCCTTGTCCACGTACCAAGGACGGAGATCCTGAGCGCTCGGTGCGAGCGGGACTTCCTCGCTCCACCGTCAATCGAGCTATCGCCTTTCCCTTGCCACGATCCCTGCACGTTCACGCAACAGCGACAACTGCCTCTGCGTCCGCGAGTGCGATCCTATCCTCTTTGCTCGGCCCCGTTGCGACGCGCTCGGTGTTGTGATTTACGTGTGCCCCATAGTGATGATGACACGTGGTACGGTTTGGGGTAAAGTCTCGTGGGAAGTCTTGGGCACTGGCATCCACGTGGGCACACCACCCGCCGCCGTCGAGCCCCCACCACTGTTCCGAGTCATCGACTCCAGACCTGCGCCCCGCTCTAACAACGGCCCAAGTATGATGACATTCCACGGCAAATACATCACTCGCTTCATCCCTTTCCATCATTCCTGTTGTGCCCTGCGACGTGTCTGATCACCAACCACTGAACTAAGAGAATTTAATATTTTATCGGACCACACACTGCTCGGACACACTGGTCGAATGCCTTCCGGTCTGTGGTAAAGCTACTTGACAGCGCAGCGCAAGTAGACTGAATTATTATCAGCCTGGAATCAAGGGAAATAGGGTAACTTGAAACCATCAATAGCAATGGATGGAACGGGATTTGTCCAGGGTCTGTGCGCGCGATGCCGCCACCGCGAAACTTTACTGCTGTCATCTCCCGATCAATGTTAGGAATGCTCCAAATCACACGTTGGTTTACTCGGATATGTGTCAAGAGCAGCGGCAGGGGCAGTGGGCAGAGTACAAAAAGTGGGGGAGGGTGAGTGGCCGACCGCCTGAAATTATGTAAAGCCCGCTATACTATGGACCCGTTCGTGACTCGGAGTGGTGGGCTCGACTGCGGCGGCAGGCAGGATGGAAAAACTTGGGAGGGGAGGGCGGGCAGAAATTCGGGTTCGTGATCAATTCATGAATTCGACTTTACTTCCATGCTGACGCTGTGGAAGGCTCTCTCGCCGCCACCGTCTGTTCATCATGAGGAGACCAGGTGACATTGCCTGTCTCATCTCACTCCGCATCGCAGCGTCCAGTCCGCCTCATGACTTCCGCCCTGGATATACATTTCAGAAAACGAACGTTGACATATGGTGCACAAGGACGCAAGGAACGTGGATTCTCTCGCTGTAAGTAATCGATACTGACAGTCAGAAAAACGACCACCATCGCCACAAACCTACAAAACAGAACAAAACAGAATAAACATCGATCAAGATGTTTGAGCTCATCACGATAACCGTCGGAAATAAACGTGCATCATGATTCACCTCGCTCAGGTCCACGTTCGTGGAGCAAGCTCCGCAAACCCGACCCGCGGTTTCGGTCGAGGACCAGTCCCGTAATCGAACACGGAATACACACTCTGCAAAAAAGGGGCCCCAATGGCCCAGAATGCTGACGCATTCAGGGAGAGGAAATCAACAATCATTCACACGACTCAGCAAATGGTGGAAGAAATCTCACTAGTGGAAGGACTAACAGCGATCATACTGAAACAATCGCTTGAACCCCTTGCCACCGGTCCAGTTCTGAGCAGTTCGATGGGGATCTTGAACGGCCTGCCGCCAAATGTGAGGGTTACTGACAGCTCGGGGTCGGCTTTGCACGGGACTACAACGACGTCAAACGTGCCAGACCTCGATCGGAACGGAGACTCACGGGAATAAAATTCAGAACTGATGGCCTTGCCACCGAGGGCCTGGTGCAACTGCGATACTTGTAGCCTTTCGCCATAGATGAAGTTGCAGCCGGTGTCAATGATGACGTCGACCGCGTTCGCGATCGTCTCACCGTTGCCTTGAATTTCGTCCATCTTGATCTGCCAGTATCCCTGAAATTGATGTCAACATCAGCACACGTCCACGTCCGTCAAGCGTTTCAGCTCACCCGTTTCGTCACGTCGGCATAAGTGAGAGTATCTTTCTGGTAGAGCTCTTCGTTCGTTCCACCGACGAATAACTCGCCTCCGTAAGAGCTGAGCCGGAACGAAAACACTGTGTCTGACACCTTGTTCTCTCTGACGAGCGTTTTAAAGAGCGGGCGGGCAGGGAATTCCGAGATTGACTGGAACGCCAGTCCCAAGAGACCGTCCACAGCGCCGGAAACACGTTTTCCCATGAACTTGAAGGTCGTTGCAGCACCGATAGTCTGCTTGTCTGCCTGTTCGGTGGGTATGCGTTAGGAAGTTAGGTTCCGCAAGACGATGGTGGCAGGACGTACGGTTATACCAGCCCAAGTCACGGTGTCCGTGTATTGTTTGCCCGAGGCGCCATCTCCGTCTGCAAACAGGAGCTTGAATTTGCGGTTCAGGTCAACGGCAGTGTTGGATGAAGAGGGGTCCCAAACGTGTTGGACGATCGCATTTCCGCCGACTGCTGCTACGAAGAAATCGCTGGGTTGTATCGGATTGAACAAAGAAATGAGTATGCAACTCAGTAAACAAATACGTACGCAGAGCCAGTATCAATTATAACTATTATAAATGGAGATCAGAGCAAACACGTATCGCGAGTGTTGCAAAGAGCATACCGTTAAACACCTTTGGAGGAGAACCAATCGAAATCGGGGCGTGCCAGATATAATCCCCATACCTTACCAAAGCGAGTTCACCGTTGGCACGCTTTCGGGGCCCTCTCTGTTCCAGAACAGAAGCATGCTGCGTTGTTCCCGTATTCTTTTCATAATTGTCCAAGCCACGAACGATCTTGCTAAAAACCAACCACGTGAGTAAACGGCGATCTGTTCTAAACGCAGTGTTCATCCATCATCGACCACGTACGCACTGACGGACGCAGCATGGGCCTCAACTGCGGCGAAGTTGACAGTGTTATCGGGGTGCAGAAAGGTCGAAGAATTTCGTTTGGTCAATGGTATGGCTACGCCCTTAAGCTTGCTCTTCCGCTTGGGCTGGGGTGCTGCAGCACTGGTCGAAATGATAGCCAGTAGTGCAATGATGAATGTGGCAATCTTGTAGCCTCGCATCCTGAACCAGCAGAATGCACAGAAAAGAGAGATTTTGAAAGACTCGGAGAGATGTGGTGTTGCAACTACTATATAGTGAGCTGATATATAGTAGTTTTGATATATCATCACCATGCTAATTAGCTGAAAAATCTGATACACAGTAGGGATGATATATCAGGCGATGTATCAAATGATGGAACTGCCAGTGTGTATCACTGTGGATCCGGGATCCCACTGGCAGCCTATCAGCAAATTGTTCATTAGTTCGAGAAATTTATTGTGAACACATTAGCGAGAGGGACTGTTAAGGCATGATTAAGTATGGGCCAATAGCACAAGCCTGAGGCGCATTTCACATCATAGCAGTCTGAACTCGCCGGCGAAATATGGGGAGTTGCAATAGCTTCGCTCGACCGATCAATCGCCCCGAACTCGAAGGACGAGCGGTTACCCAGCGACGTGCGACTTGAAGACTCCAGGTGAAGTGCCGGGGTGGAGGGCGGCAGTGCTTTCCTGTTGTTACTGTTGTCCATTCACGTCGGCGTGGCAAAAAGCGAAATCCTCAACAAACATGGTATGCGTTTGAATGTGCTCGGACGACGGGACTTCCTACCCGAGCGCGTGCAGTTGGCCGTGGCCAATGCAGAGAGTGTGACATAGCACAATAGCGCGTGGTTTATTTGGCGGACAGGTGCCAATGTGTTGATCAAGCTGAAGGAGTTGAAGTCAAGACAGTGAGATGAGGGCGCCGGGGGAATGGGTAGACTCCTTCTTGATGTTGCTGAGAGTCTCGAGCAGAGATAAGAGGTGGCGGTACAGTTGGCAAATGTTTTTGGGTAAAGTCTCGTGGGAAGTGTCGGGCATCCACGTGAGACGCACGCAGCAAATAAGTGTGTGCCCTCGTCGGAGCAACCATTCAGGTTCGTGATCAATTCATTTCAACTTTACTTCCATGTTGACGCTGTAAAAGGCTCCCTCGTCGGTGTCGTCTGTTCATCATGAGGACCAAATTGCCTGCCTCATCCCACTCCACATCGGACCCTCCGGTGTCCACCTCATGACTCCCGCCCCGGAGATATGCTCAGAGAAGCATGACGATAGTGTGCCGCCGTCTCGACTCCTGAATTATAGGAACGTGGAAGAAGAGCATAAGAGAACTGCAGTGCCAGAGTCTTGTCGCCTTACCGGTAGTCAATCTGGGTCAGCAAAGAGCGTGAATGTCCCGAACAGTGCATTTTCGATAACGGCAAAATGTCACCGTTGACCTATCATATCAGCGAACGGTCAGAAGGGTTGTGGAACAGGTAGATGTTCAAAGTTGTTCACTGGGCCCGTAAATGCTATTTAACAAAAAATCAAAATATTTTCTTGCAGAAGAAGGAAAAAGCCAGACCTCGTGCAGAGAGAGTGCGGCACTAACACTGAAGGTCGTTTGCCGAATCCAGGACCATCAAGCGAGGCAGCACTTCCGTCAGATGTGCACAAGACCACGACTGTGGTACTAGCACTGGAAAGTCGTCCAGCGAGGTTGGTCGTCCGTCGCGTCGATCGCGTGGTAGTATCAGGCACAACAGGTAAAAGATGTGGCTCAACCCTAACTTTCTCTTGACAAGAACCAGGATTGGTATCTGGGGCGAAGAGAGGAGAGGGGAAAGATAGATCTTGCAAGATTGTTGATTCTAAATATTACACCAACAACATGTCAAAATCATTTACCCTCCCAAGTTTGGGAGTCTATGTCACAATGAAAACGAACGTCAACGGAGAAATATGTTATCGAACGACAGTCAGAAAAACGACGACGGCCACAAACCTACTTACAGAATAGGACAGAATGATCATCAATCAAGATATTTGAGCTCAACGATAACCGTTGGAAATAACTTTGAGGTACATTCACCTCACTCACGTCCACACCAATCAAGCAAGTTCCGCAAACCCGACCCTCGGTATCAGTTGAGGAGTAGTCCCGTAATCGAACACGGTATACACGCTCTGCAGAAAAGGGGCCCCAATGGTCCAGAATGCTGACGTATACGGGAAGGGGGAATTAACAATCGTTTACAAGACTCAGCAAATGTTGGAAGAAATCTCACAAGCGGGAGAACTCCGAACAGCGATCATACTGAAACAATCCTCTGAACCCCATTCTATCGGTCCAAGCCTGAGCATTTCGATGGGGATCTTGAACGGCCTGCCGCCAAATATGAGGGTCACCGACAGCTCGGGGTCGGCTTTGCACGGGACTACAACGACGTCAAACGTGCCAGGCCTCGATCAGAACGGAGACTCACGGGAATAAGAATAAGAATTGATGGCCTCACCACCGAGGGCCTGGTGCAACTTCCACACTTGTAGCCTTTCGCCAAAGATGAGGTTGGAGCCGGTGTCAATGATGACGTCGACCGCATTCGCGATCGTCTTGCCATTGCCTTGAATTTCGTCCATCTTGATCTGCCAGTAGGCCTGAAATTGATGTCAACATCAGCACACGTCCATGTTCGTCAAGCATTTCAGCTCACCCGTTTCGTCACGTCGGCATAAGTGAGAGTATCTTTCTGGTAGAGCGCTTCGTTCGTTCCACCTATGAATAATTCGCCTCCGGAAGAGCTGAGTTGGAACGAAAACACAGGGTCTGATACCTTGTTCTCGCTGACGAGCGTTTGAAAGAGCGGGTTGGCAGGGAACGTCGAGAGCGGCCGGAACGCCAATCCCAAGATACCGTCCACAGGGGGGTCATTTGTTCCCATGAACTTGAATGTCGATGCAGCACCGATGGTCTGCTTGTCTGCCTGATCGGGTATGTATGTGTCAGGGAGTGTCGACTCATTAGGTTCCGCAAGACGACGGTGGCAGGACGTACGGTGAAACCAGCGAAAGTCACGTTGTCTGTGTATTGTTTTCCCGAGACGACATCTCCGTCTACAAACAGGAGCTTAAATTGGCGGTTCAGATCAATGGCAGTGCTGGATGAGGAGGGATCCCAAGCGGTGTCCTTTTTCCTGGTCGCACCTCCGTTGACTGCTAGTACGACGAAATCGCTGGGTCATAGTATTGAATTGAACAAGGGAATGAGTGGGCGGCTTAGTCAATACGTACGAACAACCGGTATCAAGTTCCACTATGATGGTGATTAGAGTAAATATGTATCGCGAGTGCCAAGAGAGCATACCGACAAACTCCTTCGGGGGAGAACCAATCGAAAGAGTAGCGTGCCAAAAAATATTATGATACTTTGTCAAAGCGAGTTGACCATCACGCTTTCGGTGCCCCTTCCATTCCAGAGCAGAATGATGTGTTGTTCCTGTGTTTTTTTCATAATTCTCCAAGCCACGGACGACCTTGCTAAAAAGAAATCATATAAGCAGATGTGGTGATCTGTTCATCGACCACGTACGCGCTGACGGACGCAGCATGGGCCTCAACTGCGGCAAAGTTGACAGTGTTGTCGGGGTGCAGAAAGGTTGAAGAACTTCGTTTGGTCAGTGGTATGGCTACGCCCTTGCTCTTCCGCTTGAGCTGGGGTGCTGCTTCACTGGCCGAAGTGATAGCCAGAAGTGCAATGACGAATGTGGCAATCGTGTAGCCTCGCATCCTGAACCAGCCAGGACACTGCAGAAAAAAGAAATCTTGAAGGAGAGATGTGGTGTTGCCCCTTGCAAGTACTATATATTACTATCCACACTGAGTCGCAGTGACCCAGGTTGGCAATGGAAACGAGGGAACTGTATTGCATCAATAATCAAAAGGTCGAGTGCGACCGTATCAGTCCGAGTCTGTTATCCCGATTCAGTCCGGATATACTGGAGCATTGTTACATCACCTTAGTCTCGAAACCCGGCGTTCTCTTTAATGAAGCGCATGGGCTAACACAGAAGCAGATGCTTCCTAGAACTGATCGGAAGATCCCGAGGTAACTGAGGGCATCACCAAAACGGAGGCTTACTTGCAAATTTCAATCTAATGTGAGTACTTAGCGCGATAATCACGGCGACGGGGCCGGGCGGGCCGGGTGCATTGAAAGGCAGGGCGGGCAGAAATCCGGGTTCGTGACAATTCATCATTTCGACTTTACTTCCATGTTGACGCTGTGGAAGGCTCCCTCGCCGCCGTCGTCTGTCCATCATGAATCATGAGGGGTTACCAGCTGACACTGCCTGTCTTATCCCACTCCGTATCGCAGCGTCCAGTCCGCCTCATCATGATGACTTCCGCCATAGAGATACATTCAGAAAACGAACGTTAACGGAGAAACATACGGTGCGCAAGGAACGTCATTCTCTGTGTTATAGATAATATAAATTAACTGTAGGAAATAGAACCACTGGCAGTCAGAAAAACGACCACCATCACTACAAACTTACAGAACAGAACAGAACAAAACAGTCACTGGAATAAACATAGATCAAGATGTTGTTTGGACTCATCGCGATAATCGTCGGAAATAATTTAAGGCATATTCACCTCGCTCACGTCCACACCAATCAAGCAAGCTCCGCAAACCCGACCCGCGATGTCGGTTGAGGACCAGTCCCGCAATCGAACACGGTATACACGCTCTGCAAAAAAGGGGCCCCAATGATCCAGAATGCTGACGTATGCGGGAAGGGGGAATCAACAGTCGTTTACACGACTCAGTAAAGATGGAAGAGATCTCACAAACGACACTCGCCCTCAGAACAACGATAGCGCTGAAACAATCCGACGAACCCTGTGATATCGGTCCAAGCCTGAGCATCTCGATGGGGATCTTAAACGGCTTTCCACCAAACGTGAGGATCACCGACGGCTCAGGGTTGGCACGGCACGGGACTACAACAATGTCAACGATTCCAGACCTTCATCGTAATGCAGACTCACGGGAATAAACACCAGGTCTGTGTCCGATAGACTTTCCACCGAGGGCCTGATGCAACTCATGCACTTTTACCTTGTCGCCAAAGATGAGGTTGGCACCGGTGTCGATGATGACGTTGACCTTGTTCGCGATCGTCTTGCCATTGCCTTGAATTTGGTCCATCTTGATCTGCCAGTAAGCCTGAAATTGATGTCAAATCAGCACACGTCCACGTCCGTCAAGCATTTCAGCTCACCTGGTTCGTCACGTCTGAATAGGCCAGAGTATCTTTCTGGTAGAGCGCTTCGTTCGTTCCACCGATGAATAACTCGCCTCCAGAAGAGCTGAGCTGCAACGAAAAAACTGGGTCTGATACCTTTTTCTCGCTGACGAGCGTTTGAAAGAGCGGGCTAGCAGGGAACCTCGAGAGCGGCTGGAACGCCAATCCCAAGATACCGTCCACAGGGGGGTCATTTGTTCCCATGAACTTGAATGTCGATGCAGCACCGATAGTCTGCTTGTCTGCCTAATCGATATGATATGTATGTGTCAACGAGTCATTAGATTCCGCAAGACGACGGTGGGAGGACGTACGGTTATACCAGCCAAAGTCACGTTGTCCGTGTATTGTTTGCCCGAGGAGACATCCCCGTCTGCAAACAGGATCTTGAATTGGCGGTTCAGGTCAATGGCAGTGCTGGATGAGGAGGGGTCCCAAGCGGTGTCCTCTTGCGTGGTCGCACCTCCGTTGACTGCTAGTACGACGAAATCGCTAGGTCATATTGAATTGAACAAGGGAATGAGTGGGAGGCTTAGTCAATACGTACGCACAACCTGTATCAAGTTCTACTATGATGGTGATTAGAGTAAACATGTATCGCGGGTGCCAAGAGAGCCTGAGCATACCGTCAAACTCCTTTGGGGGAGAACCAATCGAAAGAGTACCGTGCCAAAAAATATTATAATAATTTGTTAAATCGAGTTGGCTTTCACGCTTTCGGTGCCCTTTCCATGATTCCAGAGCAGAATGATGTGTTGTTCCCGTGTTGTTTTCATAATTCTCCAAGCCACGGACTATCTTGCTAAAAACAAATCATATAAGCAGATGGTGATCATTTCATCGACCACGTACGCGCTGACGGACGCAGCATGGGCTTCGACTGCGGCGAAATTGACTGTGTTGTCGGGGTGCAGAAAGGTCGAAGAACTTCGTTTGGTAAGTGGTATGGGTATGCCCTTGCTCTTCCGCTTGGGCTGGGGTGCTGCATCGGTCAAAGTGGCAGTCAGAAGTACAATGGCGAATGTGGTGATCGTGGAGACTCGCATCCTGAACCAGCCAGGACACACAGAAAACAAGGAATTTGAAGAGGACAATTGAGATGATGTGGTGCTGGAACTATTATTCACACAGCTGTTCCGAGACTCGGATGTCGGTGTCACCCTTAGGGGGAAATGGCAGCGAGCGAACTGGTATCACGGGCATTGCAGGACTGATCGTCGAACATGATCAAAGTAGCAATCATCAGAATTTGAGTGCGGCGGATGATCATCAGTCAGGGGCCCGATGTCACGCGTTCACGATACCGGCTCAGTCTGTATTGTTTCATCACACATTTATCAGTGGCTGTCAGCTTTATTTTTCACCCTTAAGATTGGAGTCGCCTTTACTATCCGTTAGAAGTTCCGGGAAGCCAAATCGACTCACCGTCCTGCTATGATATCTATTTCAGTTGGGGTCAGGAGATTTCCGTGCGAGAATCAGTGAGATCACGCGACAAACTTGGTGCCCCAGTGGTAGCTGATCGGACTGAGCTGACTCAGAGAAGAGTGGACTGGACAAACCGCGCATCGTCACTCGTCCGGTCATCGTCCCCCAGTTGACCACCATTCCGCGCCTTATCCGAATACCAAGAACGGAGATCCTGAACGCTCGGTGCGAGCGCGATGCCTCTCTCGGCTTCTGCGGGCGCATCGTGAGGACTAGGTGTCATTTCCTGTCCCATACTACCCCGCATCGCAGCGTCGAGTCAGCCTCATGACTTCCGGCCCGGAGATACATTCAGAAAACGAACGTTAACTGAGAAATATATGGTGCGCAAGGGCGCAAGGAATGCGGAGTCCCCTCGCTGAGGGGTATTTAATCGAACAATAGTCAGAAAGACGACCACGACCACCATCACCATAAACCTACAGGACAGGACAGAACATAAATCAAGATGATGTTTGAGCTCATCACGATAATCGTCGGAAATAAAGGTGCACTGATTTCACTCACTCCAAACCAATCAAGCAAGCTCCGCAAACCCGACCCGCGGTATCCCTTGAGGACCAGTCGCATAATCGAACACGGTATACACGCTCTGCAAAAAAGGGGTCCCAATGCTCCATAATGCTAACGTATACGGGAATGGTCATTGGTGAGTCAACAATCTTTCACACGACTCAGAAAATAATGGAAGAAATCTCACGAATGGGACCAATCTGAACAGCGATAGTGCTGAAACAATCCGACGAACCCCACGATATCGGTCCAAGCCTAAGCATCTCAATGGGGATTTTAAACGGCTTGCTACCAAACGTGAGGATCACCGACGGCTCGGGGTTGGCATGGCACGGGACTACAACAACGTCAACGATGACAGACCTTCATCGTAACGCAGACTCACGAGAATAAAAACCAGGACTGAATTCGATTGACTTGCCACCGAGGGCCTGATGCAACTCATGCACTTTTACCTTCTCGCCAAAGATGTAGTTGGCACCGCTGTCGATGATGACGTCGACCTTGTTCGCGATCGTTTTGCCATTGCTTTGAATTTCGTCCATCTCAATCTCCCAATAAGCCTGAAATGGATGCAAACATCAGCACACGTCCACGTCCGTCAAGCATTTCAGCTCACCTGGTACGTCACGCCTGAATAAGCGAGAGTATTCTTCTTGTAGAGTGCTTCGTTCGTTCCACCGATGAATAATTCGCCTCCGGAAGAGCTGAGCTGCAACGAAAACACTGGGACTGGAATCTTGTTCTCGCTGATAAGCGTGTCCATGAGCGGGCTGGCAGGGAACATCGAGACCGCGTGGAACGCCAACCCCAAGATACCATCCACAGTGGGGTTATATGTTCCCATGAACTTGAATGTCGATGCAGCACCGATGGTCTGCTTGTCTGCCTGATCAGTATGAGGGAGTGTCGAGTCATGAGGTTCCGCAAGACGACGGTGGCAGGACGTACGGTGAAACCAGCCAAGGTCACGTTGTCCGTGTATTGTTTACCCAAAGCTCCATCTCCGTTTCTAAACGTGAGCATGAATTGGCGGTTCAGGTCTTTCGCAGTGTTAGACAAAGAGGGGTCCCAAACATAGTCCTTTTGCGTGATCTCATCTTCCTTGGCTGCTAGTACGAAGAGATCTCTGGGTCATATTGAATTGAGCAAGGAAATGAGTAGGCGGCTTAGTAAATACGTACGAACAACCGGTATCAAGTTCCACTATGACGGAGATTAGAGAAAACATGTATCGCGAGTGCCAAAAGAACATACCGATAAACTTCTGTGGAGGAGAACCAATCGAAAGAGTGCCGTGCCAGATAAAATTCTGATACTTTGTCAAAGCGAGTCCACCGACACGTTTTTGTATTCCCCTCCGTTCCAGAGCAGAATGATGTGTTGTTCCCGTGTTCTTTTCATAATTCTCCAAGCCACGAACGATCTTGCTAAAAACAAATCATATAAGCAGATGGTGAACTTTTCATCGACCACGTACGCGCTGACGGAAGCAGCATGGGCTTCGACTGCGGCGAAATTGACAGTGTTGTCGGGGTGCAGAAAGGTAGAAGGGTTTTGTTTGGTAAGCGGTATAGCTACGCCTTTGCTCTCCCGCCTGGGCTGTGGCGCTGCAGCGGCCAAAGTGGCAGCCAGCAGTGCAATGACGAAGGTGGTGATCGTCCCACAGCCTCGCATCCTGAACCAGTCAGGACAGTGAAAAGAGAAAATTTGAAGGAGAGATGTGGTGTTGAAACTACTGCTATATCATCCACATTGAGTCTCAGTGACCGGTTGACCCTTGGCAACGAGCGAACTGCATTGCATCAATGATCACCGGAGCAGTCCGAAAGGCTATACAGTACTGGAATAATGTTACATCATTGAAACGGTTCCTGTTTGAGTCGCTTCCTAGTGGGTCGCTTCTAGGCTACTTATCCTTGGAAGTTCTGGGCCGCCTGATCGCGATATCGATTCATCGCCTTGCTATGATACTGTAGTTCAGTGGAGATTAAGATGTGAGCATCGTGTTCCCGCGCGAGCCTTCGTGAGTTTCCACGCGGCGATGAGCCCGTGATTCAAAAAGTTCTTACCCAATCGGCGTCACTGCGCGTAGCCAATTCACCGGCTATCTGTGATGTTGGTGCCTGCCTGAAAATGTTTGGTGATGCGAGTTTCTTCGGCGAGTCAAGTTCCTGTACTTACATAATCCTAGTGACATTATGATGTACGGCCGAACTTCGTCGGCAAATACCTTGTTTACCATGTTTCGTTACTGTTCAACTCTCATGTCTTTGCTTTGACGAGTCCAATCAACAAAAGTTGAACAGTAAGGTAGCCCAAGTAATTTACTTAATAGTGAAATACCACTTCTATGTAGTAGACCATTCCCAATATATCTCACCGCTCAAGCACTTAAGGTTCAATAAATAAATGGATCATACTCGGAGGGAGCTCGCGTTGAGCAGCGACAGTTTGGTTTAATTGGCATGATCTTGACTAAAAAGGACACTGTAGTCAAGACATTGCGACTACCATAGATACAGTGTGAATGTTGTTGAAACGTTACTGCCACGCCGGCGATGAAAATGTATCCATCGAGTCAGCAGCCCCAGGTTGTTCCGCAGCCTGTATCTTGATCAACAGGTCCGAAAACGCCTCGTGCGTGTACGCACACGTCGGCGAGTTTTCTACCGCCCGGAGATTGTCCATGTACAGATTGATCACCAAGCTCGCAAATTCGCGCACGAACTGCGCGGGTTGGTTGTCCCGCGCATCCGCACCCGAGACGAATTGTCGTATTGGTTCATGATCCCCAGCGGATGCGGATACCTAGAAAAAATTCAATTATGAAAAGCACACCGGTCGGGTCAGGAGCGGAACGGGGGCAAGCAGAAAACCAAATCACACCTTTGGCCACCATCCTCTGCGCCTCGCTCCGATACTCTGTGACGAGCCATTCTATTCCCTGATTGTGCTCTACCAGATATGATATGTCTGTATCGTTTCCATCAACGATACGGTGTACGGATACACCCGCTCTTGATGTCCTTGTCCATGTTCGTGATCATACATGGCGCCTGAAAGTCCAACCACAGCAGGTTCCAGACCTCCCTAAGGATCGTCTGCGTATCAACATTAACCACGAACCAGAACCTGTCCCACGGAGCCGGACGATCTCGAACGTCCGTTCACGGACATGCCTCATCGGTTGATGTCGTACAGCTATGTGTCAAAGACCGGTAGAGCTTCTTGCGGAACGCGGTTGATTCGGACTGCAGCTTTTGACCCTCTACATATAATTCCCAACCTTGTCCGAGTCCGAGCACGTCTTCAACACGTTTCATGTAGGTCAGGAGATGATCGATTTGTCGAGCCCGAGACATGTCATTGTGATATTTGAACTGGATTCGACGGCGTCAGCCAGAACTGTTCGAGAGAAGTGACGCAATGTGCGGCTTATTGTGTAGACGTTTGATGTGCTCCTTGACAGAGTCGATGAGTAGTAGGAGTGATCGGGATCGTTTGCCGTGTCACAAGCTCAAGATACTAAGAAACGACGACGGCTACCTGTGGTCGAATTAAAAAGTGTATTAAACTCCCATCCGTGTGAGTTCCTACGCCTGGAAGACTGAAGATGAAAGAAAAGACATGTAGCTAGGTTATGTAATCGTTTTCCACGGGTGCTAAACACAGTACACTCGGCCAATGATTCAACACGTGCACCACTTCCACTCTTCCGAATCACAGACTAGACAATGCAGTGGCGTGCGTGACACCGCGCGTGCTCGACGCGTTTGCAGGGTGTACACCCAAGACGGCCGGCTACGTCTGATCAAGTTCTTCTTGCCGACTTTTATTACGGCTGCGTTGGACGCGTTGTATCATAATTCGCGACGTAACAGAGCCAGAGGGTCCTCCATGGCCGCAAGTAAACCAACGTCGAATTTCGGAGCGAACCACCTTCCACGCATGTCCAATTTTATCTTGGTCGCTGCGTACTTGGCTTCGACGAACCCGGCGATGAGGGACCGGAGCATGATGTTTGGGGAGGAACGGCGGAAGAGGCGGTGGAAATCGGGGTCTCCCAGGAAGGCTGGGGGTGGGCAGACGGGTAGTCAAGGATACGTTCATTTACTTCTTCTCTTCTGTCCCTTTTCTCTCACGCCACGTGTCGTTCCCACATAGATATCTCAACGGTTGCTCGGACCGGCGATGTTTCCGCTGGACCGGCTGCTAGCGATACTGGGCACATTGTTGGAGGCAAATAAAATGTTTATGAGACGAGACCGCACGTCGGGTTGCCGGAGGAGTATACCAACATGCTAGTGGAGGTTGGGAGGGTATGCAGCTGTAAGTGTCTTCTTAGCCCAGGAGGCTAGACCCGTCGACTTGGCGACCTTGTTGTTTTGCAAGATGGCCGGGTTAACGCTGGCTAATGCATTGCACCGGACGAGCGCAGCAGATAAAATGGACGGACCACCAACGTTCAAGTGTGGGATATCGCACGAGGTAGCGTTGGGTCTTGCGAGGGATTTGGATATCAAGTTGGGTGAGTGGATGTGGGATCCGGCTTGACGTCCGGGATCGTCATGCCCACGCGAGGGGTGGAAAGTGCGGCCTTCCTGTCCAGAGTATGATATTTCTAAGGTCCTCTGAGCTGCTCTTAATTAATTAGCTCCGGTCTATTATATGCGATGGTCTTTGTAGTTTTCCCACTAGGCGAGGCCAGTGATGCGGCACCCCTGGCCATGTGCATGTGCTGATCATGGGCGCTGGAGCGGTAGGTGGGTTATGCCTTCGGAACTTGGTATTTGATGGAATTGATCGATTACGTGATATAATGGTCTAGTCCGCTCATCGCCATATGAGGGGGTCACACCACCGCATCAAGTTTCCATAATTACACGGATGGTCAGGAACAAGCACTGGATCGCTCTCAAGCATTACCGAAATCAAGGCTGGGCCTCACACACCGCCCCAGCCATCTTCAGCCTTGTTCCATCCCTCCTCCTCCTCGACTCCAACTTTGACTCTCCTTTCAAAGTTTGATGCCCATCGAGCGCACATCCTCGTCGCAAGACCGTTATTCACTGCGACAGTTAGACAGCCAGGCTTCGCATGAAGACCTTTTTGTGGATGTGCAGACGATAGGGAGTCAGGATAAGGATTCGGAGTCGAGCAACCATGTTCGGACGTTTCATTCAGGTATGTTCATCCCTCCTCTGCAACTAAAACAGTTGAACCCCATTCCGCAGCCTCAGGCATCTCAGTGCGTGACTACTACCGCCGCGTCGTCCATCCTATTACTCAATCTCTCAATCACACAGGGCTTCGCTTCCACATTCGACGACCCCAACCTTGACCCTAACCACACACCAGACGACGACGACTCCACCTTCGACGACGATTCGCCCTACCCCGAAGTTCGCTCGGCGGTCGCCAACACCGACGACCCCTCTGTACCCGTCCTGACCTTGCGCTCCCTCGTCCTCGGTTTAGCTTGGTCCATAATCATCCCCGGCGTGAACCAGTTCTTGTTTTTCCGGTACCCGAGCGTGCCGGTCGTTGGGATTGCGGCGCAGTTGCTGTCGTATCCGCTAGGGACGTTGTGGGCGTCTTGCGTACCAAGATGGAAGGTGTTGGGGGTGTCGTTAAATCCGGGGCCGTTTACGATAAAGGAGCACGTGTTGATAACGGTGCGTCGTTTTTGGCCTAACCTGTTCTGTTTCCTTATGATGGTGCTTTACTTGTTCATAGATTATGGCCTCCGTCGGATCGGGCTCAGCATATGCAGTGAGCACCGTGCCCCGCATAGAGGCCCTCTGAGTCGGGCCTGGGGGATATGACTGATTCCGATTTTTTAGACCGACATTATTGCGGTGCAAAGGGTGTATTATGATCAAAGATGGAGTTTTGCCTGTTCGTCTTTTTCGAGAAAATCATCGATTTTCCACTGACGATGTACTTGCTAGACCAATGGCTCCTCGTGATTTCTACCCAATTGATCGGCTTCTCAGCGGGCGGAATAGCCCGTCGATTCCTCGTAACTCCGCCGAGCATGATATGGCCGAGCACACTCGTGACGTGCGCGCTATTTAATACTTTGCATTCGCAACAGTATGCCGGGACTGGACGGTTGGGCGGTATGACCCGCGAGCGGTTCTTTCTATACGCTATCACGGCGTCATATATATGGTGTCAGTCCTCCACTCTTGTTTGCTCGTCCGTTTACGGGGGCACGCTGGGAAATATGCTGATGTCCTTATTATTGCAGACTTTTTCCCCGGATACTTGTGTAAGTACATAAATGTCTCTCGAGCGTCGGCCCGGTTACGCCGTCGCTGAAAAAAAAAGGCTTGGCCGAAATGCTGACATAAGCTTTTTTTCTCTTTTTTTTTGGACGTGTGCGGGGATCAAGTTCAGGCACTATCGTATTTCTCGTGGGTAACGTGGATATGGCCCGAAAACGCAGGTGAGCCTGTGCGGGGCTTTCTTCTTTCCCAGGTCGAGACCGAACATCTGGGCTCATCTTTCGTTCGCAAGTCGTTGCACAGTTGTTTGGGTACGTTCTCTTCCCTTCGTTTCCCCCCATCTTTCGAACGGTTCGCGAATTGACGAGGCGAATGGGTCAGGTACGTCCATGGTATGGTGAGTCGCCATTTTCGAATCGAGTTACGGCCGGGATACCCACGAAAGGACGGGGAAAGGGCATGTCCGTCGTAACGTTCGATTGGAGCCAAATCGCGTGCGTGCTTTTTTTTGCGGGGTAGTTCGGCCCGATATAAAACCGAACCCATACCTAGGTACATTGGCTCGCCGCTAGCCACGCCTTGTACGATCATCTTCCTTTTTTTCAAACCACATTCAAACTTGTTCGTATTCAGGGTGGGCCGCGGCTAACATCCTGTTCGGGTTCGTGGTGTTTTACTGTGGGTGGCTACGTTCGATGGCGCGCTTTTTCTTGGTGCTAACTCGGTTCGTATGCAGGGATCATCACGCCAATACTCTACGTCCGTCACTCTTTTTGATTTTGATGTGGTAAGGAAATCGGAGCTTACGCACATGGTATCGGACAGTTTACGAACACGTGGGAGTCGTTGTACATGCCGTGAGTCTTGCAAGGTGTCCGTACGTCCTGACGCTGATGAAGACGAGGACAGGATCTCGTCGCGACTGGTCTACGATAACACGATGCAACCATACAACGTCACGCGCATTCTAACGCCGGACGTCAGGCTCGACATGGACGCGTACATAGCGTATAGTCCGGTGTTTATGTCGTACGCGTTTCGGTTTTGATGAGCACAAAGTCGTTGACTCTCCCCCCTTTTAGGACGTGTTTTGCCATCGCGTATGGGTATGTCTGTCTTTGTTCTGCACTTCTTGCTGGCCTCGCTGATCTCGAAGTCCAGGTTATCGTTTGCCACGATCACAGCCACGCTCGTCCACACGTTTCTCCACTTCCGGAAACAGATCATCCAGCAGACACGGCGATCGCTAAGGGAAGAGCCTGACGTGCATGCGAGGTTGATGAGCGTGTATCCTCAGGGTGAGCTCAACCGTGTTGGTTTCAGCGATGGTGCTCACCGTTTTCCGGGTTTAACTCGGGACAGTGCCTGAATGGTGGTACCTTGTGCTGTTTCTGGTCATGTTCGTGGTGGGCGTGCTCATCATCGAGCTGTACCAAACGCAAATGCCAGTGTGGGCGTTTGTGATCGCTTTGCTAATAGGTGTGTGAGTTTCTAATTCTGGATCGTCTTGAGCCGTCGGACCTTGTGCTGATCACCTGCGGAACTTTGCCAAGCGTTCACTTATGTCATTCCCTGCGGTATGATTCAAGCGATCACGAACCAGCAGGTCGGTCTCAAGTAAGTTTAACGTCGTGCCTCGAGGCGAGCCTTGCTTATCGTCGTCCCCATGCAGCGTCATTACGGAGCTGATCATCGGGTACGTACCGAAGTGTTTCTCTGCTCGCGAGAACCTGATCCTCACGCTGACCTCTGGAACTGAATCTTGGATCCCAAATTCCCAGCTATGCGTTGCCTGGTCGTCCGCTCGCAACGATGTTGTTCAAGACGTACGGATACAGCGTGAGTCCAATCTTCGATCGATTTGTACGACTTTAGTTTCACGTGCTGAGTGATTGCTAGACGATGATCCAGGCGTTGGTGTTCACGTCGGACCTCAAGCTAGGGCATTACATGAAGATTCCCCCGCGGATCATGTTTTGGTGTCAGGTTCGTCTTCTCATCTTGACGTCCGTGCTCGCGCCCAACGTGCTTACTCCAACGCTCGCGCAGATTGTGTGTACGGTTATCGCTGGGACGACTCAGCTTCTAGTACAGGCGTGGATGTTTGATCGTATTCCGTGAGTTTATCTGTTTCGTATGGTTTTTTTCCCCGAGTGCAAGATGTTGACGGTCTGGCAGAGATATGTGTTCGAGTACGCAGAAAGATGGGCGAGTCGATCTCTGTCGCGTACTCGACGGGCGCTAAACCCTTTCATCGTAGATTCAGTTGTCCAAACACCCAAGTGTTCGGCACGGCGTCCATCATATTCGGTACGTGCATCGGGGTCACAAACGGACGAGCGCTCATCGGACCACGACGTTTCTTTTCGTTCGTTCTGCTTATAGGTGTCGTCGGTCCGAAACTGCAATTTTCGTCCGGCCATTTGTATAGTTGTAAGCCACACGCGACTCTGTCGTGGCTGGCCGGCTGCTGATGGATTGATTGACTCGGTTTCTGTTTTCCTTCGCAGCGCTGTTATATTTCTTCGTGGTCGGGGCCGTCGCGCCGATCATTCCATGGTTGTTGATGAAGAGGTGGCCCAATAGTTTCTTGCGGTATATCAAGTAGGTGGTTTGCTTTCATCTTGACGACATAAGGCGGACGCTCACGATTTCTTTGGTGCAGTTTGTGAGCATTCCCTAGTGGATTTCTTTTTTTTTTGGAAAAGGCTCTCACTGTTTTTCTTCAAGTCCGGTCATATTTAATGGGACATATCTTATCCCGCCAGCGACGGCGCTCAATTTCGTACCCTGGGCGTAGGTGACGTCCTCAACCACGGGCGTGCAACGCTGACGTTGCTTCAGGCTCGTGGGATTCGTGTTTCAATTCTTTATTCGAAGGTGCGCTTTCCGTGACTTTTTGGACACTTAATTTGCCAATAATGATGTTTGTCTGGGCGCGAAACTAGACGATATTTTGCCTGGTGGGCAAAATATAATTGTCAGATCTTACTCTTTCTTTTTCAGACACTGCTTGCTGACGACGCTGTTATTTGCTCAGACGTCCTCTCGGCCGCGCTGGACGCAGGCTTGGCATTATCGGTCATCACTATATTCTTCGCGTACGTTTGCTTTTATTTCCTCGGTCGTCGTCGTCGATTTTGATAACTGAGAAACAAAACAGTTTGCAATACCCACTGGGCGGCACGGTGAGCGACGCTGGCCCAACTCGTGCTTGACATTTCCGCTGACTGATTGTTGTGATTGTCATGGCTTGCGACTACTTGAACAAACAACGATGATGGTACGCGCAGATCGGGTTAAATTCGATGCAAAAGTGGTGGGGTAATACCGTGAGTTTGTCGGACCGTTGCGGAGAACGATTGTTTGATGACTTTGTCTCGTTTCCCCAGGTGTTTTTGACCAATTATGACGGCATTGGTATACCTGTCCGTCGGCTCGCGCCAGGAGAGACGTTTGGGTGAGAGCGGGCGAATGAGTGGGGCTGGGTTTGAACGCAACCTCGGTGACAAGCCTGATATGGCTTGTGAACGGAGAAACTTGGGGAAAGAAATGATAATGATAGTATGTTCGCGGGATTTGCCAGTCGATCAGCTTTGTCGTTTCGTTTATCATGGGGAAAGCTCGGGCGTAGTTTAACAGTGTTGTACACCCTTCACCGGGGGCAAATTTGGGTATATTTACTATTTCCCACTTGCTATGTAGGAATGATAGGTCTGCGTGCGATAGCTTCACGTCAATGTGACCGCACGCAGGATCCTCATGTGTATTGGTTACCAATTCAGTTCAAAGTATAGTAGTAGCAGTGACGACGAAAAGACGCCAACATTAGCAGGCTTCCGAACTAGATGTAATGATAGTGCAAATAAGGATGCGGGTATATACATACGCATGTATTCGACCGCGGTGATTTGTGATAAATTTCAATAACAAATTGTGTGGTACTTCAGTTCTGTTCAGCTCAAACGTCCCGACATGCGGAAACGTGAACATGGGCAAGCGTCGAGCATCCAAGGGGGGAAGGGGCGAACGAATAGACAACAGCATCAGGAATGTCATTAGCGCGCAAATAGGCAAAGCGGGAGCCGACGGGCGAACAGAAAGGGGCAGCGTAACGAGACCACATCATCACTCCCTCTTTTGCTTTGGGCTATCAACATCCATAATTGCGCCAGGCACGTCCCCAAGCCGGTTGCCCACTTTGATCCGCTGGCCCGCCTTAATCGCGAACTCGAAATTCTTGGGTGCTTCGAATACGAGGACGATCGTGCTCCCGAGACAGAAGCCGCCCATCTCCTGCGCAGGGGTCAGAAGATGCCCGTTGAGAAGCGGGGACGCGGCCGAGTATACAGCTTCCACATATGTCCCCGGTGGAGGTGGACGGCCGCGGAGGTTCGTGCGAAGGGCCTGGTGGAGGGTCAGTGTGATCGTCAGTTTCGGAACCCAGTGCGACTCGGGTGGGCTTACAGAGTCAAAATTCACTTTGATGCTACCGACGTTGGTGGCACCGACGGGCACCATACCGAAGAAACCATATCGCCATCGTCCGAGAAGTGCGACTCGCTCGTTCAACACGAACAAGTTTTGGAGACGCTTGGCCATGTACGGGGATACCGAAAAAAGTTCGCCTGCGTTAGATGTGTGAGTACACCTGCGTGACTCGGGAATGGAACCGCGCACCGACAAAGTGTCTGCGTTTCTCGACTACCCAAGCAGTAGGGCTGTGGAAACGGTGGTAATCGCCCGGAGCAAGGTATATCACGGTGAAATAGAGCGCGTTCCCGTCTTTGACGCTAGTCCAGTACTTGTAGGGTAATCTCTCGACGCTCTCAGAATCCGACTCCGTACGCTCGACAGGAGACATTGAGCCGGGTGTGCTCGATGTCGGGGTTCCCAAGAGTTTGTCGAGGCTGTATTCTATCCCATTAACAATAGCAAACTCGTGGTGGTCGACATGTTCTTGATCCTCAGGAAAGTCTATGACCGTTGAAGTCGGAGATGAAGGGTTACTCGGGTCATGCCGTTCTACGCCGAGCAGTGCGTCTAGAGAGTAGGTGATGCCCTTGACTTGCTCTACGCGCAGGTTGTCGATGGTACCAAAGTGAAGGACGGTTCCGTCGGCCGGACTGACCTGCAGGGGTGCTCAATGATGTGCTGATGCATGCACTAGATATTATAACTCACAAGGACGGCATTGTCAACTGGCCGTACGCCTGGTTTCAGCTTCCGGTAAAAGAAATCCCCAAGACTCGCGTAAGTCGTCAAGTCACTATGCTCAATCTCATCTAAATTGCATCCGAAAACATAAGCATAGAGCCGAAAACCGTAGGGGCGAAGCCAGACGGGAAGTTCGAACGAGTTCATGTAACCCCAGACGCGAGAGAGGTTGCGAAGTGGCAGGGCACCCATTACGTGAACCTGAAACAGATCAACGGCATTCAAGATGAAGAGGATATGTTCACGCACTTGCCAAGGACCCCTGAGCTTAATAACCTCTCGACCCTCCTCGTCGACATGGACTTCTTTCTGGGCACGTGACGACCTTTTATGGTACTGGAGAACGACGAGGAGAAGCGCGCCGACGGCCAGAGGAAGTGGGTACCATTTGGTAGGCGTTCCGGTCCATGCTGCTATGAGTCTCCCTATATGAAAAAAAAAAGAGTGAGATTAGAATGGTGGGAAACATGTCTACACCGTACGATAGAGAGGTAGGGCAGAGGAGGCACCAGGCAGCTGGTCGGATGATTCGGGAGGGGTAGTATTCCTGGTAGAGAATGATCTCCTGAAAGCGCTCCTCCTCAAGCAACGGACTGTTCCAGACAAGCTGATTCTTCGTCTTGCAAACATGGCAGTCCGAGACCTTTGGAAAATAACAACTACAAACAAACGCTTGAGGTCGCTTGTTGAACTTGACATCGATATTCGATATTGTGAGACGCCCCAACTTCCTGCTACTACATTCAAATCGCATCAAAATGCATCAACAAAACAAATATCAATGGTGACACTATTTTGAGCAATATGGCCAGCATCATCGACACTGGTTCATTTTTGGTGATCCAGACCGAGTCTCGGCCCTACACCAGTGACCTACGGTAAGTTTGATTTGGATTTGGTGCTTTGATTCCCTTGACACCGTGTAGTCCCATTCAGTTCTTTTCCGTCCGTGAATCTTTCTTACCTTTGGTGGCAGGCCATTTTTAATCCCTGCGGCCACGTTTTCAACCTTGAACAGGTGGCATTTGGCTCCCGCGATTACTTTAGCAGCATTCAAGTTAGCCCACAAATATAACACGTACGGGTAATCGTAAGATCGTTAATTCAGTATTCCCTCAGCACTGCTGACTGTTGAAGCCACCCTCGTCGTGTACGAGCATTAATATGGAGCATCGGGGCCATCTTCCTTCAGCGCTTGTATACCATGTTTGATCTCGAGTAGTGAGTCATCACGAGTTGGGTTTGCGAAGCTCGCTAGATTGCCGACAATGTAACGCACTTTGACTACGTTACCCCCCGTCCATGGCAGCCTCAGTCACAAACTCAATAACTGATTCATTTTCATGTAACGCGCTGGTGCGTGATAGGGCTGAATTTGCTGCGTTGGTCATCGTGCTCTCAGATCAGATGATCATGAACTATCATTTTCAAACTTCATCAATACCAGCGTCACAGACAGTGCGGGACGTCCTAAAATGCATACTTGATGTGAACGTTTCGACATATGACCTTGTCGACATATTGTATTATGTTATCGACATTCTAGCTAGCTTTGCGAATCCAACTCGTGGTGACTCGCTGCCGAAATCGAACACGGTATAGAATCGCTGAAGGAAGATGGTTCCGATCGTCCAGGAATCTGGTCGTGGTCAGCATACGGATCTGAAAACGGAACAGGAAATACTGGATAGAGGACTCTTACTGTATTGATCTGGCATCCCATAGTTCATGATTCCGCTGAAACAATCGCGCGAGCCAGACGTAACCTGTGCCAGCTTGAGGACGTGGGCAGGGATTAAATACGGCTTTCCGCCAATGGTGAAAGTCACGGAGGGGAAATAACTGCATGGGACTAAAGGGAGTCAATCAAAAGTACTAAATTCGATCGAAACTCACAGGTGTAGAAACCACCCCCGAAGGCCTTACCACCGTGACCATATGCCTGGTGTAGGGCGAAAACTTTCGACGAATCACCAAAAATGTAGTTTGAACCAGTGTCGATGATGGCGGGTACATCTGTCAGAACTATCTTGTTGTTAACTTTGATGTTATCTATCTTCAGTTGCCAGAGACACTGAATGGGAAATCTAAGCATGCATCAATTACCACCTGACGTTTACCTTCACCGGATGTGTCACAGGAGTAAAGGTGAGGGTGCTCTCCATGTAAAGCACCTTGTTTATTCCACCGACATACAGCTCGCCTCCAGAAACGGTGAGCATGAGTGAAAACATTGGTTGAGGTAGCTTTCCTTCTTTGAAGAGCGTGTGAAACAGGGGGCTAGCAGGATATGCTGAACTTGACGGGAAGGCTAATCCCAATATACCATCTGGAGCAAACTCAGGTGCTGCCATATTTGAAGAGTATGTTGTTGCTGCACCGAAGGTCTGAATGTCTGCCTATCCATCAGTCAGAAATTATCACGTTCGCAGGCAGCAAAAACATACGGTGAAACCAGCAATGGTTACATTATCCGTGTATTGTCCACCACTGACGATCGCACCATCCGCAAAACGCATATCAAAATCTTGATTGAGGGCCGAGGCGGTTGAGGATGAGGCGGGATCCCAGAGGTTATGGTGGCTTCTGCAGTTCTCGTCACCGGTCGACGCTGGAACAAAGAGGTCGCTGGGTCGAATAAGGCGAGAGAGTAGGATGATATTGATAGAAAACACTTACCTAGAACCGGTGTCGAACTGGACTGAGATTTAAAAGTGGCGATTAGAGTGAATGGGTGTCACGAATGACGCAAAGACTTACCAGTGAAGGATTTGGCAGGAGTGCCGATCGAAATGGTCCCATACCACATCGATTTACCGTGGGTTGTCAGATCAAGGCCAGCTCCACTCTGTGGGGACCCGTCCCGTTTCACAGTAGAAGGATGCGGTATTCCCGTGTACCTTGGAAAACTTTTCATCCAACGAATGATGTCGCTAAAAACGTGTGAGCAGAAACGGTGGCTGAGGACCTCACAGTACGACATACGCGCCATGCGATGCAACATGAGATTTGATCATGTCGGTATTAACCCTTTTGTTGGAATTCGGTAGGGAAGAGTATTTGGTGAGGGGTATGGGTATGCCCTTACTTTCTCCGCTAGGATCAGATATTGGGGCGGCCAAAACAGCCATTGTGACCGCAATGGTTATGATCACCTTAGAGAGCATCGAGCAGCAAACGTGAAAGAGCAGTGATTTCATCCTTGGCTTAAATACTTCACGTGTAGGATGTGACAAGCATCAAACTGATGATGTTCATATGACGTTCGGATCATCAAAACACAACAGGTGAAAAATTTGTGTCAACATGAGCTGGACTGAAATTCAAGCCGGATTAACCGAGGGCATCTTTGATGGTGTGTGTCGCGGCCTCGTTTACCTCCAGTATGAGGCGGAGCTTGCAATGGTCAAGGAGCGGTGAGTTGGTGGTGTACTGTCCTTGCTTTCGATCAGCGCAAAAGTTCAGCCATGCCAGCGCTTCGTTGCAGAAACAAGTTGTCAGATTTCCACGTCGGCGAGAAAAATGGGGTGTGGAACTCGACAACCGGACTCACGAGCACCGCTGGACCTCGGTGCCTCCAAGGCTCTTTCCAAGCTCAGCCAGAAATTGATTTCTTGGGACGCAGTGCCGGAAGACACGTCTCGGCTGATCTTTGTGACTGCCTGTATGGACTTGATTCACAAGTAAACATGTTAGTGGAGCGTATTGAGGAAGGAACTATTGTTGAGCAACGTCGGTATGATGTATCTTTTCCAATCCCTGGGAGAACGAGGTCCAGTGGGACGTATGACAAATACATACCCACGTTGAAGACACAGACGATGACGTCGCCCTGATCCGTCCAGATGACTACTCCCCCCGCCAACCTCACCTCCCTCGGTCTCATTGTCAAGCGCACCCCGACCCTTGATCCGCAAGTGGCCCTACTCGCTACCCACTGGCAGGTGCACACTCAACCCCTTCGGCGGCGAAGATATCGGGAGTCTCCATGCCCTCGTCAGGTGTGGAGTAAAGCCCTAGGTGCCGTGCGAACTTAGTATGCATTATGACTCAACCGCACAGAATCCCAGAGTTGGATCTACTCTATCCGCAGCCCATGATGGTCAACAGAAAAATTAGCCACGACTCATCAAGGAATGCGCACTAGAGTCGGACTAGACCTCTGGGGCCTTGGTTGTGCTGTCGACGATGCAGTTATCAGTTCCTTCAGGTTTCAAAGCGAAGTTGCAACCGATGGTGACTGTTGGCAGATCCAATCACTGGAAGCCTCGCGGGGGGGATATAGTTTAACTGACGGTCTACGGCACTTCTGTCTGCGGAATGGCGCCGGCTTTATGCACGGCTTCACTACATCGTGTCCCACTTGGGTGATTCGAAACAGTCCCTGGACACGTATACGAAAATCGTTGATGAAGCCCAGGTGTGTCATACTGTGTATGAGACCAAGCAACATTGGTTGCGTAGCACATTTCGGTAAATCACTTCACTCAAGGAAAGACGTACAGAACATCATAAAATGGTACCCCTCTACCGGCTTTATAAATACAACAGAAACACAGAACATTGCGGTTACTTGCCAAGGATGCCATAATTTACAAAGCCCATCGCACGATATTTTTCCTTCTGTCCTCTTCGTTCGCGAACACATCGTAGCGACGACTGACGCGACTCCACTGCACATTCCCCACGATCATGTCGATCAGACCTTCCACATACGAGGTGAGGTATCCATCTATTTCTGGATTGAAAGATGGTAGATCGCGCACGCAAGCATGAAAACGTTCCATGGCTGCTTCGACCAGTTTACCGGAATAATCCAAAGCCCTCTGCATATCCATCTCGTCATTTCTCCGGCGGATGACTGTCAAAATGTTTGCATATGCCTTGTCGAAGTCGTATTCCTTCTTGAAGGAGTAGATATCCTATGAAAGTGGGCTTAACTTCTCAAAACCGTCAGAAGAGCTTCCCCTCACATTTGTGAGAGTCAACACGTCTGTTGCAGCATTTGTCATCTCTTCTATAACTGGGTGGGCCAAGACGTCTTCGGGAATATACAAGCAGCGGTTGGACCGAGTCATAGCGAAACACGCAAAGGCGGCACTTGTTCCCCGCCTTAACCTGAGGTGCTCTTGAATATCATTGATCGTGTCCTTTTTCAGATATGCTTCTCGACCATGCGCTTCTTGAACCCCATGCAATAACCACGTCTCGTTTTCACGAACGAATCGTGGCCAATGGTACGGACCCAAGGCTGTTCTAATGCTGGGCATTAACTCACTACATTGGAGACAGTTCAGTGAGACGGACTGCGAAAACAATGGGTTGACCAACTTCAGTACCACTGCCATCAAAGGGTGCTGTACGGTTTTTCCATCGCGAAGTGAGTCCAACCACAAACGTCCAAGAACCGGCGCTTCTTCCTTTGGAGAACGGTCCCTATGCAAATTATTGTCTGAGTCCATGATGAGAGAAACCATAGAACGATACAAACATCAAATCATCCATCAAGAACCCTGCCAAGCCCCAATTGACGACTCCAATAAACCATTCATAGGAAGATGATTCTGGCCACAGCATGGCAAAAAACAGAGGATTGTCATATTTCGCCGCTGTCTGATAACAGGAATTAGCACGGATAGATCGACAAATATATATAATCACGAATCATTCACCGTCGCAAAGTCCCCTGGAAGGGATTTCTGAATCCATGCATGGGATGAATCTTCAGCTTCCTGAAAGTGGGAATTGATCTCTGGCCCTGGTTTCTTCGGGAGAAGCGATAACAAGTCAGGAAGACGATAGATCTGTGTTGACATTGGATCAACTGAGCGAGGTGCAGTGAGTTTCTGATGACAATCTGAGGCCATGCACAATATATACCTACGACCTAGCGGTTTTTTGCATCGCTTTTCAAAACAGAACGTCGGGTTTCAAGGCTAACTTCATAATGAAAATAAGCGGAACACAGTTTCGATGCGGTCGCACTTCAAATTATACTGCGGTGACGCTCAGCTTAGCCTCCCCGGTTTCAAGTTGTTGTCACATCACTGATCAGAAATATGTATTGTATTGGATCTTTCACTAAATCAATATCAGACTCTATTCCGCTGAAAAGATATGTCGAATTTACATTATGTGTGACGTGCAGGTCTGTTTTCTGGAGGATAATCGATATCACGATGCCGACTCATAAACATTAATCATAGCGTATCATTACATCGATCTCGAATATGGGCCGGTTTCTCCTTTCGGGCATCTGTTCCGCTGCTTTCATATATTCGTCCAAACGGCTCACGGATAGAAAAGGGGGACTGAATTTAACGGCGTCAATGATAGCAGCAGGGATGATTTGTTTGAACAGCAGCGTTACACAGGACCCAAGTTGGCGTTAGCTCGGATAATAGCTCCAGTGGACCAATCATTGCTCCTGCCCTGTTACAGGCAGTTAGGCGATATCACCATCATACTGGGCCCCGCCACGTCGAAAAAACAGGACATGGCTGGATTGAGACGACACCACTACGTAGTAGGAAACAGGGTGAAGGTGGGTGGATTGAATTGGAGAGACAGACTAAGAGAGACAGCGCATAGATGTTGAAGAAGCGTCGGGCAGAGAGCCACGAGCATACGCTGGATCATATCGGAATACTTCGACGTCGGAGCCCGAAAACCCACGAATTCCGGTGACGTCGATTCTCTGTCGAGCCGGAAGTTCCTGTATCATTTGTACTCACGCCCGCCGCACTTCAAGGCCCAGGAATATATCATCACAAATACTGTGGGACGCTCGCGCTCACTGTGCGCCGCTGCACACGACCCGGAAGCGGCTGGTACTAGTGATATACTTATCATCATTGTAAGCACATTTGCTCTATCATGTTCTCAAAATCGTAACCAAGTGATACATTACCCGATAGCCTATTATATTATACCCATGCTTCCGTACCCGCGACCAGGAATACCCTACGTGTTCGGCAGCTATTTTGGCGAGCGAGAGGCAAGAGGCGAGGGAACAAGGGACACACTTGGGGCGTCTGTGGATTGAGTGCATTAGCACATTGGAGGTCCTGGGGGGGGGCAAAGAATTCATCGTCGTCGGTGGTCATCATGACGATTGGTAGCCGTTTTAGCCTGAGTGCGTCAGGCTGCGGCGAATTCGGAGTGAGGGGATGGCGACAGCGTCGGTTGTGCACATGGCAGTTAGTGACGGACGAGGGAGACTTCAAGAAAACTAATGTGAGCGCTCCGGTCACGGGTCAGGACTTTTTTGTTGATAAAAGAATCTGTGGGTGCCACGCTGTGACCTGTCGTGGAGTCGCGTCGTGGTGCCACCAAAGGCGGAGGTGCTGAGGATGAATTCAAAGGTCTAGGGCAGCCATTGGGCGGGCGAGATATGGGGGATAGGGATAGGGAGCGAGTGAGGGCAATGACTCAGTCAACATACTATGACGACCGTGCGTCAGCGCTTCAGGAATGAGAGCATCACAACATGGATGATGGCGCAGGTACCACTTCCACCGTCATTGTCGTCTCGGGTCTCGGGTCTCGGCACTGTGGCGCTGTGGCATGGTGCGATTCGTTGCAGGAGAACCTGGTTAGGCGCTGACTCGGAAGGTGAGTGAGGCAATGACGATGGTGTTGTGAGAGTTTGGATGGGAAGCTCGAAGGACGTGCTGTTCAATGCGTTGCGGGGCGGTTATTTGAAATTTCAGTGCACGCACGGCGGTGTCTTAGTCGAGGGGTCGACACATTCTTGATCCTCAGGAAAGTCTATGACCGTTGAAGTCGGAGATGTAGGGTTACTGAGCAGCGCGTCTAGAGAGTAGGTGATGCCCTTGAGTTACTCCACGCGCAGGTTGTCGATGGTACCAAAGTGAAGGACGGTTCCGTCGGCTGGACTGAGAGGTAAGGCAGAGGAGGCACCGGGCAGCTGGTCGGGTGATTCGGGAGGGATAGCATTCCTCGTAGAGAATAATCGCCTGAAAGCGCTCCTCCTCAAGCAACACAGTTCCAGAAAAGCTGCCAGTGATTCTTCGCCTTACAAACAAACTAGAAAAAATAAAAAAGGTATTGGCTGCGGCGGTGGTAGTTTATGAAATGATAGGAGGGATTGGCTTTGAATGGTATGGAAAATAACAACTACAAACAGACGCTTGCCGTTGCTTCAACTCTGCTTGATCTTCATAGTTTCGGAAATCGTTTCACTGACTGTTTCGGCTGCATCAATACCTGCTGGCGGTGGCGATGGCCATACCACTCTTCAAACGCTCTTCGTCGCTGGATGCCAACTTGGTATCCATGTTGCATCATACAGGATGTAGGTGCTGCGAAGGCCAAAAAATTTCCTACTGGATGCTACTCACGTATCATATTAACTTCGTAGCTTGGAAATTTATGAGACGTTCCCTCCAGATGGTGTATTGGGACTAGCTTTCCGACCTCTCTCCAACTATCATGCTATCCCCTTGCTCGCAACCTTTCTCGGTGAAGGAAGGCTGCCTGAAGCACTGTCTTCAATCAAGCTTATTTCCTCTGAAGGCGAGTGGAGCAAACGATGCACTGTACACCAGGTGATGTCACCTATACTCCCACAGGAAATCCAGTGAGCTGGAATGTCATGGTGTCATGGAGACATACTTTGGTCATCGAACGAGAAGGTGAGCATAGAAAGCATTCATATCAATGGTGACACGAATTTTTGAGCGATATAGCCAGCATCATCGACACTGGTTCCAACTACATCTGTGGTGATCCAGACCGAGTCTCAGCTCTACATGTGACCTACGCCTGCGAGGATGGTGACTTCACCTGTAAGTTTGATTTGAATATGATGCTTTGATTCCCTTGACACCGTGTAGTCTTTAGTTATTTTCCGTCCGTGACTCTTTCTTACCTTTTGTGGCAGGCCATTCTCAATCCCTGGCCATGTCCTCAACATCGGACAGGTGGCATTTGGCTCGCGCGATTGCTTTAGCGGCATTATAGCCTACGAACATCACACGTATGGGTAATCATGAGATTGTTCATTCAGTGGCCGCTTTCCTCAGCACTGATGATTGTTGAACCCACCCTCGGCGAGTCATCGTGTACGAGCATTAATATGAAGCTGTCATTTTCAAGCTTCATCACTGCGTCCCAGACAGCGCGGGACGTCCTGAAATGCATACTCAAGAGGAACTATTCGAGATATGATCTTGTCGACATAGTAGTGTATCATGTTATGGGCAATCTAGCTAGTTTTGCGAATCCAACTCGTGGTGACTCGCTGCCGAAATCGAACACGGTATAGAATCGCTTAAGGAAGATGGTTCCGATCGTCCAGGAATCTGGTCGTGGTCAGCATACGGATCTGAAAACGGAACAGG
>JBBPOJ010000077.1:0-47985 GCA_038091395.1 Leccinum rimulosum
CAATATTACTACGTCCACTTTACTTTCTTTTGCTTTTGCTTCTTATATTCGAGTCCTCAGTGTTAAATATTGAGCACGTACTGAGCCCTGACAATGATCAATAATATCATAGGGCAGATTCATCAACCCAAGGGGCCTGGGGATGCGATTGACTCAGTACTGAAGGCATGATCAGACGTAGTCTCCCGTTGGCAGACCCTTAGGCAGGAAGACATAGACCAGACGTTTCGATACACTAATCTAGTTTACATGTAAAGTAACTACAGGGATGGATCTTGGTAATAAGAATGACACCCAACCGAACATATATATAATGGTCTGCGAATTCAATAACGGCCCGCTTACTCGTCCGCCACTATGACCACGCTCTTTCCGACAAACGCACCCTTCATAAACTTGTCGAACGCCACCTCAGCATTCTCCAGTCCCCTCGTGATGTCCTCCCTGTAGAACAACTCTTTTCTCGCTACCAGAACAGGTACCTGCCGCTCGAACGTCTCCAAATATTTCGGAGAGAGCGTGTCAACGACGAATCCATGAATCGAGATTTCCTTGGGGACCACAGTGATCAAGTTCTGTCGAGTTCAATTTCGTAGAGTCGCGATGATTTTTTGAATGAAGCACTTACCGAAATCGGTTTGGCTTCACCGCTATACCCAGCGATCATCCCACATTCCTGCCGGTAAATTACGCATGAGCACGCGCACAAAATGGTCGGATTGAACTGACGATAAATCGGGCATGCTTCGCAGCTGCATACAACGCAGCTTCCAGTGCTTCACCACCCACGTTGTCCCAATAACTAGTACCTCCGGGTCAGAACACATGCGCGGCAGAGCATTTGGATTTAGACAGCAAGGAAGACATACACATCGATTGGACCTTCCTTTTTCAAAATCTCGGACGTCCTCGTTGTCTTGTGATTAAATGCCACGTCGGCGCCCAGCTCTTTCAGGAATTCAACCTTGTCATCCGAACCGGCAGACGCGATGACTCTTAGTCCATCCCGCTTCGCGAGCTGAATCACTAGACTGAAAAAATGGTTAGTGTCCAGCAATCCGTGCATGGAGTGCCGCAGAGGAGACTTACGATCCCACCCCACCGGCACCGCTAGTGACGAATACCACTTCTCCCTAAGTGGATCGATGTGTAAACTGCACAAGCAGGACATGAATAAGAAGCTAACCTTCTTTGCACGCGAGTACTCCTTCCAACCGAAATACGCGGTTTGACCTATGAACTACCGTCAGCGCAGGTGTCCAGAATGACCGAACAGAAAACAAACTTACCAGACATACCAAGTATGCCCACAAAAACGCTCAGAGGCAGGTCATACTCGTTATGTATCTTTCTGAACGACGCAGTGTCATGATGTATCGAGTATTCCTGGAATGCTGCAAAACGAATTGACAATGCTCTACTGTTAGGTGACATGCGACCATCGCACTCACGGTAACACCCATGTAGGCGATCTCCGACCTGAAACGCTGGGTTCTCGGAACGCACGACGATTCCGATACCATAACCTTCGATCCTATAGACGAGGAGTATGTTTGATAAAATGATCGCTGTTTCTAGGAGAAACGGCTTACGACTCTCCGATCTGATACCTGCTCTATACACAAAAATGGATATAGATCAGGTCATCGTTGTACCGAAGGGATGCTCACCGGCATGAATGGTCTCATTCTGGCCAAGAGATGTGGTTCCAAGGCGAGCACGAGGGTCTTGAGCAGCACGCCGCCGTTCAAAGGGACATTCTCCAGGTCAATAGTCTGACTGGCATCGAACGCCGTCGTCTCTCCGGGAGCAGGGTAACCTAGAGCAGGTATGAGATGTAATGCACTTGAGTCAGAGATACATTCTTGAGTTTATGCTCACCTGTGGGGTATTCCTGGAGGTAAATGCGCTTGTTGGAGACTGGGGCCATCGATGCAGATAGTTTGTCAGAGGAATCGGCCGTCCTTGTATTCGACGGGTCCGTGTGTCGGAATTTATTCATTGCCGTTCCAGCTTTGATCATGACTAGACTGCCCGGCACGCTACGGCAAGGAGATTTTCCTAGCTTCGCCTTTGATGACCGGACGCTTCGTCATCAGTGTACGCAACGGCAATAGGCGCGCGTGGGATGATCGATGATCCCCCTCGTGCCACCGGTGGAATGATCATGAATTGGTGGATGCCGTGGGTTTTGTGTACCCGGGCCACTAGTAATAGGCCGGGGGCTTGCTGTCTGGCTCCGACAACGTTCCACATTGAATCAGCGGTATCGTAAGTTTTCACTGCATTGAATACCTTTAATTTGACGAGTCCCCCAAGTTGAGCGGATGAAGTTGTAAATCTCCTCATGGTCGCCACGAGACACCGATGTATAATTAGCACATCGCCGCCCCTGGCCACCGCCAACTCACAACTCCCACATATGTCTTCCCGGTGAGCCGCGTCGGCAACCCAAAAAAAATGCCTTCGGCCGTATACCCGGCTGTGCACTCACAAATCCTCTCTTTTTTATTCTTTCTGTCCTTTCTCCCTGTATCACTGTCTTCGGAATGGATTCAATACCCATCCAGCGGACATGCAACCATGACACACTATACACTCCCTACCGGATTCATCGCCGCATGCGGGTGCACACCGAACAGCACATACTACCCCACGGCCGCTCTCAGCCAAATGGCGTACGGGAGCAGCACCTCGTACGGCCCTGCTTGTGGCCAATGCTTCAAGCTCACTCTCGTGGACGCTTTCGTGGCAAACCCGCCCTTTTATCCCAACGTGACCAAGTCTGTCGTCGTCAAAATTACCGACCTCTGCCCGCTCAGCAAGAAGGGGTGGTGTAACGCGACGACGTCGGGCCCTAATGGGTGAGCGAATTGCACCGTGGTGTTCAAGGTGTGCACGAGAGTAACAGTGATGATTAGCGGCGGCGGATATCTTAACTTTGACCTTGCCTGGCCGTCGACGTCCATCCCGGATGACTTCTTCCCTTCAAATGCCACCCTGTATGGTATGTTCAGCTCAATTTCTACTATGCATCATCGGTCGCTGAGCGTGTTCACGCAGGCTTTACTGTAAGTTTGAACACAACAAGGATTCTATGCATAATGAGAATAAAACGAAAACAGGACTTTGGCGTCTGGGACATCAGTTATCAGAGCGTCTCGTGCCAAGAATGGGAGGGATATACTAACCAATCTGCCCTCGGAAGCGTTGCGGATTTGGGTTATTCTTCCTGTTGTCCAAATGACCCGACGGTACTATTCTTTCTTTTCTACCGCACTCAGGCTAAATACGACCACTGGTGATACAGAATAATTCCGACGGTCTATGTCCCTCTTATTCGGACTCTGCGGGGCTATCGTACGTCGGTCTCGATCGGACAGTCACCATACTGACATTCGGATTTCAGCCCGACTATACATCCTGGATCTGGGGCTGATACCATACTATCAACGATACCGCGCGTTCTTTTACTAACACTCACTGTATCCTTATCAGCGTATCTGTTGTAGAGTTTTTTGGAGTTCACATTCTCTGTTCAGTGCATACCATGATATTTTCGTCTTTCCCTCTTCGCATCCTCTTGGTTCACATACATATTATTCCATCTTCATATTTACCTAGAGACGCTCTCTATGTTCAACAATCCATGTGTGGCTTGGTTCACTCCATCCTCCGCGGCGTGCATGTGAGTCCGATCCCGAACTTGTATACGACCTGCCGGTCGTCACGGATCGTTGGACGTCTTGTCCAGCCGCTCATTCCCGCGAAACACAACATGACCGACATCGCGGGCGAAGTGAGGCGGCAAGCGTGGATGAGGTCCCCTTTTCTTCTTTCGCTTGTGCTGAGACCCGGAACGAACTGCGTTTCGAGAGCCAGGGACTGAGGCGGGCGCATCCGACGTCATCGGGACGTCTGTGGGTTGCTGGGCTTGCCCCGTCTCCGTGTCCTCGTTTGTCTGCGGATCTGAGTCGACGTGCAGGATGCGGGGTGTGGGTATGCGGCGCTCTTCTTTACAGGAGAGGCACTGGTACGTGATGATGTGACCATGCGAGGGCGAGTCTGTGCAAAAACAACAATTTGTATCAGAGAGAGCGGTGCGCAATGAAGAATGTGATTTCAGTGGATCGGTCACAGACCTTTGATGCGGACGGTCGCAGAGACGCCTGGAATCAAGGGGGCACTGCAGCGTTTGCAAATGCGACGTTTCACGGACGGGTCCCTGTGGGTCTATGATTGATGGATCGAAGGAGCGACGCCGTGGGGGTCTCAGAAAACCACGCACATCTTCACGTTCGTCTTTTGCCCTACGATCTTCATCGTCTCGACATAGCTCCGGGAGAGCTCCTCGCAGCCCACCACACGCCGTCTCTTCTTCTTCCGGGCCGTCGCAGGACGTGACGGAGCAGCCGTCTGCTCGGTTTCAACGCGTCCGTCGTCGGTTTCCGTTGAATGCGAGGCATCGTGGTGGTGGGCAGACCCAGAAGGTGCGAGACCGTTTAAAAGGACACTCGCTTGGTAGAGAAAGTTGAGTCGTTGGAGGATATCCCGGTTCGTCACGCTCGTCGGGTTGGGTATCTCGTCTTTGTTCTTGTCCTTGTTCTTACCCATCGCTCGACGGTTTCAAAGCTGGTAGGGCCGGAGTCCGAGTCGAAAAGTGTCAGTGATTGCCTTATCGAGTCGACTCTTGTATACTTGAAACCAAGTATATCCCCGACCTTAGCTCAGTTGGAAGAGCGCGAGACTGTAATCGGTTGTCATTCATCTTGAGGTCGCCTGTTCGAGCCAGGCAGGTCGGATGCCTTTTTCTTTTTCCTCTGTTGAAGCTCGGCAGTCGGCCGCAATATGTTTCGGTGAGAGCCATACTCTTACCGAGACAATGTTCACTCGACCTTCTAACCTGAATCCGTTCGATCATCCCACCCATAAGTTTTGCACCACGCTCGTGTTTCTCAGTCTCTCGGCGCCGTTGTTTGCAGCCAACATTTTATTCGTTATCAAGAGGCTTCACGGTACGTAACATGTACCGACCTTAGCTCAGTTGGAAGAGCGCGAGACTGTAACTGGATAAAACATCTTGAGGTCGCCTGTTCGAGCCAGGCAGGTCGGATGCCTTTTGTCCATTTCTTTTTCCCTAGGCCAACTTGAAAGTTCGAAACCTTCAACCTATTTCGCGGTGAAAAGACCTAAAGATACCCATATATCCGAATCTCCTTGGTTCGGGCGCGTCTGCTTTTGTGTCCTCCTCCTCACCATCATCGGACTGATGTTGGACAGTCTCGGGACGCTGACTACGACTGCATTCGCGCATCTTGCATAGACAGGCTTGGAAGCTCCCCCTAGGACTCAGATGTTCGTCCATTATGACATGAATGAGTAAGTAATTTAAACCGTGCCCACGTCCATGACCTGCTCGGGATTAGACCCCAAACACGAAGATCAAGCGGATGACTTCTACTAGTGATATTAAGTTAGAGTTATAATGGACTGCGCCCTGCAGAGCGCACGAATCGTGCGACACGCTGAAAATACACTGGCAAAGATCCCAGCTGGTAGTCTCTGGGACCAATCAGATACATAGCCCTGCCGGAGTTGTATTCGAGGAGCAGCATGAGCTTTGATGCCATGCCAGAATATCTCTCAGAAGAATAATATGTGGTCATGTAGATGCGATAGGCTCACATGCACAGGTGTAAGCTAAGGTCCAGTGATAGCCCAGAGCGAAACAGTTTCGTCACATAGCATAGATGTAAATGTCACGAAATGTGTCATCCCCAAACCCAAACCCAACAACGCACGACTACTACTGCACGTCGACCGTACCAATGCTCTCCATCAACTCACTCAACGACGTCTCCGCCCGAAGCTGAACCTGGATGAAACTGTCCGTCGCCACGCGTTTGTACTGCCCGCGCTTCTGCGAGGCGAGCAGCAGTGCGCCAAAAGGTTGCCGAAGCCGAACGAGGATCCTCAGCGCGCGCGCGTCAAGATCACACGAAGGATCCTCGCCGGAGAAGTCCTCATCGAGCAGGGGGCTGATCCACGGATGAACGAGAACGAGACGCTGCATCCCGAGCGAGTTGTCTTTGGTCTCGATTCGTACTTCGCCGAGAATCGACGCCGTGGCACGATAAATGTGAAGGCCTGATTTGGATTCGGGTGCCGCGAGAGGGGCGAAATCAGTGAGGCGGAAAACGAGTCCAGGGAGTCGGAGTCGACCAGAAACGAGGGACAGCGATGGAAGATCAAAGATACGTTCATATAATGCGACAATTGGAGCAGGATTGGGAAAGGAGGATTGCAAGTCCATGACCATCCTATCCATCTCAGGGCTCTGAATGGGATGAGGAATATGGGGAGGCAAAACACGGTTGTAAACAGTTAGATCGGAGGGGAGGTAGCTGTGGTTACTGCCCGAGGTCCCGGTCCAGGCGAGAATGGTGACATCATCTGATCGCGTGAGGACGTGCTCCAACAGTCGACCGACTGCTTGATTACCTTCCCCATATATAACGGGGATGGCAACGTTGAAGATACCAAACAGCGAATATGCGATATCTTCCTCCCGCGTCGTGTTGCGCTTCGAAGCCAGGTACAGCTTCTCGCGCACCATGTCAAGCCCCGGTTGGATTGTGGCAAGCCTCTCCGTGGCAAACTCGGTTGCCCGCTCCATCTCCGAGAGAATAATAGGCGATTCCTTGTGATTGGGCAGCCTCAGATCGAGATACGGTTTCCAGTCTTCCGTGTAAAATTGAATGACCTTTGAAGCAACGTACTCCTGGTACGTCCACCCACGAGTATTCCATATGCTTTTCCATAGATCGCCTTCTTGCTGAGAGTCCGAGAGCACACCGAGGAGATGAACGATCGTGAGTGCCGCACGACAGTACCACCGAAACATGGCCACCACAGATTCTTGCCGGGTGCGGTTGTCGGCCTGGTTGACACAACACGTATCACTCCAAGCCCACCGGAAACGGTGAGATTGGACCACGTTACAGAAATTGATGAGCTTCTCGATTGTGGGGGATTCGGGCAGTCCATAGATCGAGATATCCTCGACCATCTGGAATGTTGGCTCGGCAGGTTGCCACCTGTGCGAAAACATGACATATTGATAGAATTTGTCCACCTCTTTCTTGATGCGTGCATAGTCGAGACGATCCTGGGTAGTCATTGCAGACCGAAGTTCGTCGAAGATTGGCAGTTCTTCAAACACAGCGGCTTGCTGTGTTTTATCATAGAGACGACCAATCAAGGTGTCAATGAGCACGCGGGGTATGTCGCGGATAGTGTCATCGACGACCTTTCGGATGAGTGGAGTCGTGTCGAGATATCGACTTCGAAGGCCTGATATCAAAACGACATCAATTTGAATTTTCACGCGGGTTAGATCTGGCAACGGGCTCACCGCAAACTTGTGGGTCCGCTGAATTCTTCATCGTTGACAACATCATCTCGAATGCACTGAACGCCTCCTTGTAGCGTCCCATGGTATGTAATACGGAATGTTTCCTCTTGTAGCCTTTGTAGTTCGATGGGTCACGTTCAATAACCTGCTCGCACCGTCACTACTATCAATTACGCAGAATGTAGCAGTCAGATCATACCGCGGTAACGCTGACGAGTTCCTCCTCCAGTAAACCTGCTCGCGCCTTGCAACATTTCACAATGATGTCATTGATGTTCTTCGGGTTGAGCAAGAGCGCGCTCGAGTAGTGTCCAATGGCCGCGCCGTGGTCCTTGGCCATGTCAGCGCACTTTTCGAGTTTCTTGATACAACGACGTTTGAAATCTGGAGAGATTCTCAGACTTCTCTTTGTATCACCAGCGAAATTACCCACCAAGTTCCCACTGCTGTCGATCATCGAAGGCGTGCGTTTCCTCTGATAGCTCCCCCTCCATCTTTCGAAAGCATTCGACCGCTTCCGTAACACGATCTTCTTCTTCTAGGATATCACAAACTGTCCGATAAAGATGAAACTTTGGAAGCATGAACTGAATGGCACGAAAACTGTCAAGCCGTTCTACACGCCCACTGTACAAACCACACCATACCTTGTCTATGCCTCCAAATATATCATCGACTGAATGACAACGCAGCCCCATCCTGGCCCATCTTATCAGCACAGTATTGGGAGGCGAGGAGGTGAGCAATAATGTAGCAGAGTAGGCTAAGAATGCCTCGACATGTTCCTCCGCACTTGACGCGTTGTCTCCGACGGCCTGAAGCCATGATACACATTGGTTCCTAAAACCTGACGACAGGGAGTGAACATACATATCACGAAATGACGCAGAGGCTCACCTTCAAGCCAGTTCATGATCAACTCATTGTGCTGCAGATCCTCGCTCATGGTGTTAATGATCACGAGAAGAAGCTTTGCAGCATCATATATGCGACCACTGGCAAACATGGTTTCACACTGATGCTTCTGCTCGTGTACGCGCAGGGTACATTGTGATGCAGCAAGCTGGTTAGTGAGTTGTTGCACGGTTTTCTCCAGGTCAGCTATTTTTCGCGACATGAATAGCACAATGCAGGTTGGTGAATAATCGTCCGGACTGATAACAAACGCACCGGAACTCGTTTTCTGGGCATCAAGCTCTGCACAGAGTGATCGGACGGTATCGTCGAGTTGATTGGCTGTGCGGTGGTAGGCGACTGTCAGCGAAGTGGGAGTAAACGTGGACTAAACGCACTGGGGTTTTCCTCTTGAGCACGAAGTGCTTGAATGGTGCGCGCAAGACTTTCTTTTTCCTTGTTTGCCATAGCAAGCTGGTCACGGAGTCCTTGAGCAGATTTATCTAGATTTGCTACAGTCTCGTCTAATTGATTCTCTACGCGTTGAGAGGTGACTGTCAACGAGGTGTAGATGAAGACAGAGAGAACGCACTTGTGCTATCATGCTGTGCGCAAATGTAAGATGAAGCAAGCTGATCACGGAGTCGTTGAATAATCTCTTCTAGACTTGCAGTGCTCGTCGCTGACGGAAGTGAATAACAGTGAGGTATCCAGCCAGTTAATCAACACACCTTGACTTGCATTCCGGACATGTAGGGAGTCCACCGTGTCTTCGAAATCGACATTTTCCGTCCTTGATTCTGGCTCCAAGAGAATCTGTTCGAGTCGAAAATGTAGTCAGTAATGACATCTGATAGAAGTTGTGAAACTCACGTTGTCGCAGTATTGTGAGGGAATGATGTCCAAAAGATGTCGAAGAATGATCCTGCTTGGAGCGACCGCGATGTCGTAGTTTGGTGAGATGGCCATGGGCGACGTGAAAGATAACGTTGACGTTTTGACCGTCGTAATGTGTTGGTGGGATATAGCGTCCCAGACTGAGAATGATGTTTTTCCGTAGGCTGCGATGAACCTGTCGTCGGATGTCAGTGCGATAAAACTTGCTTTCTGTTTGTTGCGAATGCTCCATTTTGAGAGTGTTGTCCATGTGGACGTCTCGATACAGTGGATGTCGTCATAAGACAAGACGAGAAGTTGCTTGTCGTCGCTCGTCCACGCGAGGCTTCCGTTCCTTCCGCTGTTGTTTACGTAAATTGGCAAGTTTGCGAGGAGTCGGCCGTCGCAACTGTCATAGACTCGGACAGACTTTTCAAGATACGTGGCAGTTGCGATGAATTTTCCGTTGGGCGAGAACTTGACCGCGAACACATGATGGTCATGTTTGAGTGGGACGAGCAGTCGCTGGCCAGTTGAAAGCGACCAGACAGAGAGCGTCTTGTCATCCGATCCGGTTGCGATTGTTGTCGAGTCCGGTGAGATGTCCACTGCTTTCACCCAGTCTGTGTGCGCTTGGAATTCGGTCACCTTTTCGTGGTCCGTCGCGTTCCACACCGTCACTTTTCCATCATCCGTCCCAGCCACGATCCACTTTCCGTCCCGTGAGACTGCGGCGTCTCTAATAGGACTTCCAGTGTCCATCGGCTTGCCCACCTCCTTTCCATCCGCCACTCGCCATTGTCGAATCTTTCCTTTGTCTCCTGCGCTCACGACATGCTTCCCGTCGGGGAGAAACTTGACAGAACATATGGTTCCTTCAGTAACGATCTCGATCGGGTTTGAGCCAACGATATTGGAGGCGATAATCTTTTCACTCGATTCTCGAGGTGCCATCGGTGCCTCGGTCTTGGGTTCATCGCCTTTACTCGCCGATGGTTCGCGTGGGCTGTCCACTGCACTCGGTCCTTTTTCTCTTGTCAGCTCCACAGCGCACTAAGTAATACTACTCACCGTCCCTCTTCGTCAGGCGCAAGTTCAAGGCAAACATACTTGGTAGGCTGGGTTTGAGCGTGGTGCAAAGAGGGATACACGTGTCGCTCACGCATCATTTACCCCTGCCCTGGGCGCTTGCTTTCATCTACTAATCCGGCCTTCACCGTACCGGCCGTACCACTCGTCCAGAAAATATTATTATTTAGATATTAGATCTCGACAGTGCAAATCTCGATACGAGGCTCGGAACTCCGATTTGGATCTAGATGAAAATGAAGGTGCGTGACTGCACCACCCGGAAGGTCGTGACCACCAATGATCGCACCAGCCCAGCCCTACTCGGAATCGCAGTGTATAGTAATGATCGAGGGTGTACGCAGGCTCAGATCATCGACGCTAACAAACACCATCAAACCCCCGCTTCCGCCTGGGCCCGAAGCCGCTTCCATTCTTCTAAACGTTAAAGCGCCCTGGCTTTCGTTTACAGAGTGATCCAAGAAGAAGTATAGCACGACGTCACGCTCGATTCCGATGAGTAAGCCTCCCTGATGAGTCCCCATCGCACTGCTCGAGAAACGCTCTCAGCTTCTATTTTCTATCGCAGACCTGTGCGTTTTTCCCTACAGTTTCTCCTCCTCTTTCGAGGCTCTTTGTAACTGATGGTCACTTGAAACGTACCTGGTGAAAGGTTCGGATCGGAACGAGTGACTTTTATCGCCCGCCGAGGTCTTGGGGATTGATACAATTGGTGTTCCTCCTCATCGAATTTGTTGAAGGTGCAAGGGGCGTCTTGGACATAAAGTATAGACAATTAAGCGCCGCCAGGGAAGTCCTGAAAGTCCACCCGGAGTTACGAGATATCCTCGGGACAGCTTGGGACAAAAAGAATATGGTCGTGTTCTAAACCTCAGTACGTCCCTCTTCATCTTTTTGACAGTTCCTAGCGAAGTTCACGAGCCACTCCACAGATATGCTTCGCGCTCAATCCACTGTTGCTTCCGGGCCCCACCTCCCGTTCCGACCTCAGTGATAGTGTACAACGGGAATTACTGTCTGCGTTGACGCGATCTTATCAAGGAATTGCGATCGATGCCTTCTATGAATATTAGTGCCACCATCCCACTTCTTTTCTGTCTTGCTAACAAATCTGGCAGTTAACTCTGCTAGAGTGCCAATCGGGGGTGAATCATTTTCCCGCCATTTTTCCAGCTGGGATGGGATCAACAGGCCCCTGCCCTCGGTACAGTTCCGCCGGCTGAAGTCGCAAAATTAAAGCATATCCTGCGATACGGCTGCCCTCTGTGAGTTTCTACCTCCTGTGCTAAACATCATTTGCGTGTGGGTATTGACCGCTCACTGATAGATGGGTGTCGCTACAGGGAACATTCCTGCCTAATGTAATTTTTGATCTCGCCTTAAACAAGCTGATTGGAATGACCCTATACCAAGGATCAGATGATCAACATGCGCTTGTGGTCCTTGCGCAACGATTCGGTCTCGACATCTGCTTTGGTCACCGGGAAGCCGTTCACTTCATCGAATCTACTGTGGCCAGCCACATGCGAGTCTGTATTAAAACGACCGAAGATCGCCTCTGGAATTACACCACCTACCCATCCGAACCCTTCTTGTCATGTGCCGCTGCACATTCGATGCATCGAACCAAAGACTTGCTGACAGCTACACTGCATACCTTGAAAAGAAATTTGGACAACGGAATGATCACATCGGGAAATGCGGCGAGCTGGTTCGCCGATTGTTCTGGCTGCTTACCAAAGATTTTTGTGATTCGCAACGACAACACAGAGGATCTCGTAGGTACGATCCTGAACTGGTTCACTGCCGCATGGTCCCTGTGATCCAGTTTTTCGAGTTTCTTTTCGGCAATAATTTCTAGAGAAAATGTAGGGATCGCGCTGGCCCCGATGCCAGGGAAGCATTCAAGGATGCGTACGTGAATTTCTCCCACTGGATTTCCATGGAGTCCTTTATTCGACGAGACGATGAGATGACGGAGGATCAATCGGTTACATCTTTGTTCCATCGCTGATGTCACATGCAGCCTGAACGAATGGACGGCGCGACCGTGACACTGGCAGTGAACATGTGCTGTTCAGTGTTGCCATGATCAGCCGTCTATCAATAAAGTCATTTCCATCTATTTCAGGTCTGCGAAACCCGGACCCAAAGGCGTAGATTGCGTGTCGCAAATCCTGATAGCCGACAAGGCTCGCACTTGCGAGCAGCAAGATTCAGAGGAGTGACCCGACCATCGGCGGACAAGAACATCGCTCGAACCCTCTTCCTTACATTGCGACCGTAGATGACCTTGGTCTGGAGGCCACGGGACTGGAGTCAGTGACCTTCCCTGGTAACCCAGGCAGGTTTCTACGCGAACGCCAAGCGATGCACCGTATCCACGTGCGCGGACTTGGCAAGAAGTCTTTTCCTTGCTTCAAGCACCACCTGAGGTGCTCAAAGCTCAGAAAGACCTGCTTGAACTAGAGGCGACACCCCAGAAAGAGTCAGACCGACCACTTGCGGAGTGTTTGATGAATCAGGTGGAATGCGGCAGCTTAGTGCAGTACGACGCATGCCATGGGGACGAGGAGCAAGTCGTTAGAGTCGTTGCAGAGATGTGACGACGCTCTCTTGTGCGAACGAGTCATAACTCAAATTGTCTCGATTTCTCGCTATTAAGTACGAGTCCATGTCCTTGGTATGAAAGCACTAGTTGGACGTCTTATTGCAGGCTTTGTAAAAACAAGTGTTCCAACTTCCTACCACGCTTGCCCGCGACTACATCGCAACTTCGTTCGATTTTTGCCATGCTCTTCTGCTGCTTTTGTGGATTTTTACTGTGCTTCTTCAGCCTTTTTACCGTCCTTTTTAGTGTTCAGACAAACGAAAAAGTAACCAAATATGATTGCGTAATCGCCGCCTTTCTCTAGTCCAGCATCTACATTTTGCTTCTTCCGATGCTCCTTGCATCACGGATCTATGCTGCCAGCCACTCCAAAAAATCGGGAGTAAAGTAAGATAGAATGATGGTAGCGCCTGGACAACCATCAGAAATGCAGTGCAGTGCCGAGATGTGAGGAACGATGCTCACCAGCTCTGACCATGCTCTCCGTGGTCTCGAACGCCATCGCCTTGAGGTCATACACGCCGGCCTTTGCGCCCGCATGAATCATTGCGAACTCCCCGCTCACTTGGTAGCAGGCGATTGGGAGGTCCCCAGCAAGCTGGGTCGCATCGGCGATGATGTCGAGATATGGGAGCGCAGGCTTGACCATGATGACGTCGGCACCTTCGGCCAGGTCACGTTGCTGTTCATCAATCACTGATCAGCAATCAGCCAGATTGAACAATTGAGATGCCGCCCACAATCGCACGCCTAGCGAGGCCCTTGGCGGTAGTCGGGAGCTGATAGCACTTGCGATCCCCAAACGAGGGGGCGCTCCCAGCAGCATCTCTGTAGCGAATACGTGACGCATTGGACCTGGGTATATGCGTTGGAGCGCTCACCTGAAAGGACCGTAGAGCCCGCTCGCGAACTTGGCGGAGTAACTCATGAGGGTGCATCGGTTGCCAAAGCCGGCATCGATCAGGCTCCTTTTTATTGCTCGAATCCGACCGTCCATCATATCGCTCGGTGCAACGCAATGTGCGCCTGCGCGCACGTAGTTGAGCGCGACCTCGGCGAGGCGTGCAACGGAGGGCTCGGTGTCGATCGCTCCATCGGAGTGGAGAAGTCCACAGTGACCGTGCGAGGTGTACTCACAGAGACATACGTCACACGCGATGTAGAGCGCGGGGAAGAGAGACCGGATCTTTCGGATAGCTTGGATGACAGGTCCTTCGGGATCGTCCGCTGGGGTTCCACGGTGATCCTGGGAGAGGAGGGGAGGTTCGTCACGGCGACGGGACGGACACGTGAAACGAGAGTGCGCACTTTCTCACACTTGAAGGGGACACCGAAGAGGATGACGCTGGATAGACCTTTCTGGACGAGAGGTCCGAGGAAGCTCTCGAGTTTGTTCACTCCCCAGCGGCGTTGACCGGGGAGAGAGGGTATGTCGACGCTGGCGTCCGGATCGTCTGTGATGAAGATCGGATAGATGAACATGGATTTTGTGAGCTGACGACGGGATTGCCATGAGCGGGAAAGAGGGTGTTGGTACCCTCCCTGGAGGATGGACCTGATGGTGACTCGTTGGATTTGTTCTAGATGAATAGGGTTTAGGTGTGCTCACGAGATTTCCATGTCTAGAGACGTGTTTCGAGGTCGTGGTCGAGTCCGATCAAGCTGATTTGGTCCCGCGGTCACTGACTCAGCCGACTCATCCTCGGTCGGGAATTGATGACAGATCTCACTTTAAAATTGACAGTACTGCCGGTGCCTACTGTGGACACGTAGAACAATTCGGTTGAGGAAAAGAAGGTCAATGCAAGGTCCTACGCTTGTCCGAGGGCCAAAGCAGACAATTCTATACTCAAAATCGTGTGGGCCACAAGAACATTTCCGATCCCAAGGACCGGTTGACTCAGATGCGGCCAAGGAAACGGAGGAACGAGGTTGACATGACAACTGTAGGTCCCAGTCCCATCGTCTCAGAACCCCGTGCGACGGGATTGTATGCAGAGACTCTCGGCGGACAAGTGTGTCAGCCGGTTAGAGACAATTTATTTAATTTTCGCGAGTACGTACTAATCCGCACTGTCTGCGGGGTACATACTAGAACAATGGAGAGTCAAGGACAATGGAGGAGTGGTAACAAAAAGCAGCGGAATATAATGGTTGCTTGGACAGCTACGAAGACTTCGAAACAAGATCGCCGTCGCTGCTGCTGCTACGACAAGGCAAAGACCTGCGAGATTTGACAGGGTGGGACATTTCGGTAGCCTCGTGTAACGTTGACGGAGACGTGGGCGGAATCAAATACTACGATCACGTGATCTTGTTGAGTCAGGTCCCACGCGTGTCTGGATTTGCCTTAAACACGCGACCATTTGACACTTCTCGACGCTTCCCTTTGTCTTCCCCTTCCTCATCGACGGCCACGACGACCACAACGACGACGACAACAACAATTATTCCAGGTCGTCGATGTCAGCGATCATCTACTCATCACCACCACAACCGCAGTATATTTCTGTATCTCCTCGCGACATGACACCCAGCTGCCGCGCAGCCCACTACTCAACACCACCCCGCTTTCGGGCAGACACAAGCGCTACTCCCTCCTACGACTCCCCCATGTTAACCCCGTCCCCGCTCAGGCGAAAGCCCTTCTTTCCTCCTCCACGGGACGACCCGGAGCAGGACGACATCTTCCTTCAATCGCCCTTCAAGTCGCCGCCCCCAGTGCACCACCTATACCCTCACCGCGTACATAAAAAGCCTGTACCAATCGATGATGACGAGGGCTGCATCTTTCTTTCTCCCTCCACTGCAGCAACTTCCCCATTTCTCCCTCCTCCGTCCTCACAGCCACTCCGCACGCCTGTCAAAGAGGATCTGCGCTCAAAAACTGGGTCTGTGCTCAAGTCCAGGCAGACTGCCTCAGCCATCGCTTCCTCTGCAGTCGGTACCAAACGCAAATCATCGGCGCAATCAGGTGGCTTCTCAACCCCGCTACGGCAGCCCGCTTCCACACCCTTGTCTATCTCTACTGCAAAGGCAGATCCTGCTTCGGGAGTCGCATTTCATCGCCTCGCCCCTCTCCCTGCGCTCCGGTTCGGCACCCGCACCCCGCAGACAAAGGCCGAAACCGAAGCCTATCTCAAAGGACAGGCCGAGTCGATGAAGCGACTGCGCATTCGCGACATGGAGAACTCGGATGAGGATTGGGGTGTCATAGAGGACGACGATTCGGCATGCGAGGCAGAGGAGCGGAATGACCTGGTGGTGAAGAAGTCCTTCTCGACCAAGCTGTCCCTTTTGTCGCGTCGGTCCAGGAATCAGTTGCTCAGTCCTAGAAAACCTCTTATCATCAATGCCGTCCCCCAGAAGGGCACCTCCCTCGACGAGGTCACCGAGGCAATATCGCCTGGTGGACATATCCTCAAGAGGCGGGCACGCTCGAGACCTGTATCCTTAGAGCTCCTCGAGAGCGTAAATCAAACTCCATCACCCTCTGCTTCATCTCCAGTACGTCTCCTCTTTCATCAAACGTCCGTCGAACTAAATCTGTTTGTAGCCCAACCCATCAAATTCCAAGCATAGACGTCCGTCAAAGCCGCCACCAGTCTCTTTCCCGTCTGTCAATCGGAATCGAGTCTCCGCTATCGAATCGATTCCTCATTCAGCTACCGACTCTCCAATACCCCGTAGACGACTTACTGGTAGTAGTGGGCCACATCCCCACTTACAAGCAAGCTCAGATTCTCCTCGTCAACCAATGACGCGTCTCGCCAGCAATAGCTCCGCCTCCGCCTTCTTTGGACCATCCATTCCCCAAACTGCTTCCAAGACCCGGTCACGGACAGCATCCAATGCTACCGCATCTGCTGTGAAACCCCGTGCCAACGCGCATATATTGGCACCCAACAGACATAGCTACGGGGGACCCGGCGGCGAGACGATTGCAACGTTGCTCTGGCGTAACACTCTCAATATACCATCATCGGATTCGTCTCCTGCTCCGTTACCTCATGGCAACCACGACGATGACGACGACATGTTCTTTGAGCCATGTGATCCACCGGAGACCTCGTTCGTGTTCAACGTGACCGAGGGCACCCCTTCCCCCAGATCAAAGAACGGAAAGAAGGGCAAGAATATGCTTCCATTGAAATATAAGCCTCGTGATTCAGGTGTCGCCTTGAGTGATGATGAAGATGCCACAAATAGCGCACGGACTTCGCTCTCGATCATGCCACATAACTCGACGTCAGCATCATCTCTGAATTCAGATGTCGGAGATGACCTGATTACGCCGGGCGTCATGCCCAACCTTGATTCTGGTTGGCCGGCTGCTTTTATCATCAGTGGATCAGACGATGGCTTGCGAACGAATCACGACGGTGTTGACATTGACGCATTCATCCTTCGAACCCTTGCGGCGGGCGGCAAACCTTCGGCCGAAGGATCAAAGAAGCCACCAGGCACCCCGGTTAAGAAGCCCAAGAATGCACACCTTGGTGGCAACAGGCCCTGGCAAAGCGCGGTGGCCAATAGAGTTGGGTTCAACTTTGGTGGCTTGGACCTCGGAGCGGCACCCGCGAGTAAAATGAAGAACGGCCCCCGCAAGAGCTTGCCTGCAGCGTTTCCTGCGCTCGACGCCAAGAAGGGCTTGGACCTGCAGTCTGACGAGGACGATGAGGAAGAGAACAGTCCGAGTGCTAGGAAAGAACTGAACAAGTACGAGGGCCTTGGGATCGGCCGGCCACCTATGTCGTCTGGACCCGCTGGGCCTGTCGAACGCACACGTTGGCTGATGCGCCGGAGCAGCAGTGGGGCCTTCTCGAGTGGCAGTGAGTCCCTTACCACGCCAACGCGGCGTAGCAAAGGTAACTTCCATCATTGAATTCTAATCAGACTACGAAATAGTTTTTGACGCGCACATATGATCTAGACTGGCCCATGCATCGGCGCGTTCCGTCACATTTATCCCCGAACGCGATGATGCACCTTGACGCACCTTCGGAGAAACCTGGTTCTCGTTCCTCTTCAAATAGCTCTGTGACCACGCTGAATTCGCCAACGCTCTTACGGCGTCAAGGACCTGGTTTGACATCACAACGACTGCCTGTCTCGCCTCTCCAACAGGGTAGACCCGCGGCGAACGACAAGCTGGGCCACTTCGACCAGGAATTTGTAGAGATCGATCAAATCGGCAGCGGAGAATTCGGCAAAGTCCTCAAAGTGCGATCTAAGAATGGATCATCAACTTCTGACGAGGTATGGGCTGTCAAGCGGTCTAAGCCGTTCGAAGGCCCCCGTCACCGGTATGAGGCACATTTTGGCTTTTAATATCCGCGTGATTTATTTTTGTGTTTTTGTCGTGTTAGACTGCGCTTGCGCGAAGAGGTGGACATCTTGCAGCATCTTACCACGGGAGGCCAACATCCAAATATTCTCGCATATATTGATAGTTGGGAAGAGGACGAGGCGCTGTTCATTCGTACTGAGCTCTGTGAGCTGGGAAACTTTGCCCACTTCCTGTGGGAGTATGGCAAAGCGTTTCCTCGTCTGGACGAACCAAGGGTATGGAAAGTATTTGCGGACTTGAGTAATGTGAGTGGGACACGTCGGAGTAATGCCGAGCACAGTTTGGATTGGATTGGCGTGTTGCTCATGTTTGTCCTGTACAGGGTCTCCGGTTCATCCATGAGTCAGGTGTCATCCACCTAGATTTGAAGCCAGCAAATATCTTTGTAACCCAAGAAGGTCGCTTCAAGATCGGTGATTTTGGTATGGCATCCCTATGGCCTCGAACGAGGGGTGGAAGCCCACTGGGCGTTCCGCTGGGAGGGTTCGAACGCGAAGGCGATAAACTTTACTTGGCTCCTGAGGTCCTGCAAGGGACCTACGGTACGGCTGCCGACATCTTCAGGTAAGGATTTGACTGTCAGCTGTCAATTCGTTCACTATATCTTTATATGACCAGTCTCGGCATGACAATGTTGGAAACGGCGACAAACATTGTTGTGCCTGATCAGTAAGTAAAACTGCATCCGTACGCCCGCGGCTTTGTCGGTGAGCTAACGGTGCCTGTTTGTTTGTAGGGGAGACGGGTGGCACCGCCTGAGACAAGAGGATTTCGACCAAGTGGACCTAGACGGCAGCCCAGAACTGTTTACCCTGATCAAGAGCATGATGAGGACGGATCCAGTGAAGCGCATCGATATCCAGAGAGTGTATTCCCACCCTATCGTGCGCAGGGTACGTCTTGCGATGGAGCGGACGTATGTAGAAGCCAAGGCGACGGGGTCTAGTCTGTTTGCCACGTCGCCCTTGGCGAGTGTTCCGGAGACGTTCTTGAAAGAGATACTCGGCCGTCGTGCTACCGTACCGGATTACGGGGGCGATGTCGCGATGGACCTGAGTCCGTGATGAGTCGGTGACTTGATGTTTTTTCGCCTTGCTACTTCTGCTCTTCTGGTTCCTGCCAGAGGGCGCCCGCCCATCCATGTCGTTCATGCCATTTCATGCTATGCTAAACACGTCAAAACGCTTCACCTCCATCTTGGATATTGCAAAAAAAGGAAAGGATTTTATGGCTTCTCCTCTTTTCTGCGACTTGTAAATGTTCTTGGGACATTGTTGGCTACTATAACATTATATTTTCTAGGGATGATATCTTTTTTTTTGCTTGAAACTCCTCTGCCTCGTTCCTCGCTTGACATATATGCAACAGCGGTCCCCCCTCGTCTCGTCACATTTTTTTCTCTTCAAAACCTCAATCGGCATCTATGACTGGTCTCAAACTCTACAATCCATCCCCATCCGACGACTACCCCATAAACTATACCGCACAGTACGTACTGCACATGGCAATACATTTCTATTAAACATTTCTCTCGGAGGAGCGTCATGCCACACCTCTTTCTTTTTCGCTTACCATGACATGGAATCCCTTTTGCGTCTCCTTTTTTTTTCTTGTGTGGTTTTTCTTTTATATGTTGGCGTACATTACATTTATGAATCATCACGTCGACGACGGCGGCGGCGGTGATTTTTTATCATAGTTTTTCTGTCCGATCTTTATATACATGTGTGCGTATATGCTACATACTAGTTGTGATTTTTTTCGGCGTGTCTTGGTGGCGACCTCTCCGTATATCGGTGAACGCTGTCAACGGGGTCACCGACGCCGTCTTGGGCGTCTCGGGAAGCCAAACATGCGTGCGTATATGCTACATGCTAGTTGTGATTTTTTTGGCGTGTCTTGGTGGGCGACCACTCCGTATATCGGTTGAAGGCTGTCAACGGGGATCAGACTTTTGAAATCACCGACGCCGTCTGTTATCGGTGGGCGTCTCGGGAAGCCAAACAGCCATTAATATTGCTGTAAGCCAAGAACGGGGGTTGTCAGATGCGTGACGTTGATAGGCTGGCGAGGCATGGTTCGAATCCGAAAAGGAAACAAGGTTACCAAACGGAGAGGGAGAAGGTGGACGAGTGCGCCCGGGGCGGGTTGCCGATTTGACAGGTGGCCGCGGCTGCGGGACATGAACCGGGTGAGTAATGTGCGGAGGGATCGATTGGATTTGATAACCTCACGTATGAGAGAGAGAGAGGGGGGGGGCCTCGAACGTTCTGTCATGAGGACGCGATTCGGATATTTGTCGGGCCAATCCGTCCGTAAAGAAGCTGATGGATCACGGTGCGTGGAGTTCACACGCCTACGAGGAGCCTTGCTCAAAGCCTAGTTTGGAACGGGAGAAGCTGGAGAGGGGGGGTGAAACGTTGCAGTGCACACGGGTGACTCCGATAGAGAAGAAGAGCTGCGTTCGAATTTAATAATAAACGTAGGTCAACCCGCGACGCAGGTTGGGTGCAGTGCAAGAAGCATTTGGATGGTTGAGATCCAGGTTCGGGAGAGAGAAAGCGAGCGAGAGAGGTTGTGATCGGCGATTAGCTCGATTGGGATTTTGGAAAGGACTTGTGATTGGGATTGAGGATAGGGAGAAGAGGGAAGGGGGGGGCAGTGTAGTCTAGCCGGTCTCGAAGGTACGAATAGGTGTGCAGGGTCCAACACAGTGCCTAGTTGTGCGTTTCGAGGGAGAGTGGCGATCTGACCGGCGATTTGCACACTGCGGCAAAGGGAGAGGCGCAGTGGGGACACGTGTAGGTAGTTATCCGAGGAGGGAGGACGTCGTAGGGGAGCATCGGGGTGTACACGCGTAGGATATTTTTTAGCGTCGAGGATCTGGCAATTGGAGATCCACGGGAGTTATTATTCAGAGAGGGGGGAAGGGGAGAGAGAGAGGAGCATTCCTGGGAGAGGCTGAGTCGATCGCGATCGAGCCGTTGCCAGGTCTCACTGCCACCCTCGGTCGGGGGCAGATCTTTCGGTTCCTCAAAAAAAAAAAAAAAAAAAAAAAAGTTCAGGGTTTTCGACGTTTTGTGTGAATATGAAGTTGTAGCTATAAGTAAGTTCGGTCCCTGGCAAGATCACCTGTGGACATGTCCTTTCCGTCCCACTCACACTCTTTGTTGTACCCCGTACACATTCATCTCCCCACACTTCCACTTCCTCCCGCTCAACCTGCACAGCACCATCATCATCACCACCACCACATGGACCCGCCCCAGCCAAGGTATCCCAGTACTTGCATTCCTTCCTTGATGCCCCCCGGAGTCGACCCCACGTCTGTCGATTTCAGGACATTCTTCCCCTACATCCCAAACGAAGTAAAGCATAGAAAGAGAACTTCCAGACACCAACTCAAGGTCCTCGAAGACGTCTTCCGCAAGGACACAAAGCCAAATGCTGTACTCCGCAAAAAACTCGCGGCAGAGCTCGAGATGTCCCCCCGCGCTGTACAGGTACGTCCTCGGCCCTCCACTGCTCCCGTGACGCGCGCTCATCCTCCTCGTCGCGCCCATCACAGGTCTGGTTCCAGAACAGGTACTTGTCTCCCCTCCCCGCCACTCCTCTCCTCTCACACCCTCTCCTACAGACGCGCAAAGGAAAAGGCCCTCCGCAAACGCGTCTCCTCGTCCCTCGACCAAGAAAAATCAACCGATCCACCACTGAAAATGTCTTCCCAGTCCAGAGACGCCTCCCCAAACGACTCTTCCAACTCCTCCACCGCGACGGAGAAGCCCATCATCCACCCAGACGACGATCTTTCCTCGGGCGCGCCGCCCACGGAGCCATCCCCCAGCCCCGTCCTCAAATTGTCTTGCTCTCCTTCTCCCCTCCTCCCTGTATCGCCCCTCTCACCATGGCCATCTTCCTCGGGCACACCCACAGATCTCCCCCCTCATCTCCGCCTCTCGCCCATGCTCGATCCCAACTCTCCAGATTCCGACCTCTACAACACGCGACGTGGTTCCTTGCCGACCATGCCCTCACAGCCGCTCGCCGGTCCAAACATGCTATCACCCCCAATCTACTATCCGGACCGACGTAAATCGATGGACGTCAACCTGTTCCGGCTAATGCACCACCCGTTTGCCCGCATTGCCAAGGAAAAAAACGAGGCGCTGTATTTGCCAAAATCGCCACTTTCGCCAGCTGGCTCTACGCCCGCCCATTTGACGCGTTCGGCGCACGGCGTTGGGCCTATCCGTAGTAACGGATATTCACATCCGCGGCCCACGCTCTCTCACCGTGCCTCCGAACCCCATGTCTTCGCGTCCGCACGAACACCTTTCCCTCCCGTCCCCGAAAGCGGCCCACCCCCTCTCCAAACACATCCAGGTCCCTCCTCTCGCAGGTTCCCTGATAACCGTCTCTATGCTATCACCTCTCGCACCCTCTCATCTCCGATTCCTGGACCTCTTCCTACCCCAGATTTCCAATTCGGCGACCCTTCGTCGACATCCCCTTCCAACTCGTCTCCCCCTGGCGAGGTCGATTCACCGCCCGTATCTTTGCAGTCCCCCGATATTGCCCAGCTGCATCGATGGTCGTTCCCAAGATCGCGCGAGACGGATCAGGATACGGAGGATTCGGGCAGTTACAGTGCTATCTCGAGATTCGGATCTGTTGCAAGCATTACCGGAAGCGACTCGAGCGCGATGTATTCAGACGTTAGCAGTTGTGTAGCAGTCGATCACATCGGCTTCGATGCATCCACCAGGCGGGGATCTTGGTGAGCGTTTGTTCATGTTTCTGCTGGCGCTGATGGGACTGACGTACGATCGGTCATAGTGCGTCTGGGCACTATCTCGAAACCCGGTTATCCGCGCTTAATGTGTCAAGTCGATCAAGTCAGGGTTCTATCAATGAGGCACACATGAATTCTGCGGCCCTCGCCTACCGAGATAAACTGGCGCAACAAGACCCATCCGACGCGATCGGGGGATATGTTTCTCCCGCCTCTACGGCATCGCCTGGAACGAGCCCGCTTATTCGGCAAGCCAAAGAGTCTGCGCCCTCGGGGCTGCGCAACGAAGGCATCTACGAGTACAGTCCTGTAGGCGATGTGTTTCCCCTTGCGAGCCCGCATTGATTGCTCATCGCCTGCCTCTAAGCTTTCTCAGGTTCCGGAAAACGAAGAGATCTCAGCCGCTCGCCGCGGAAGTATACGACCCTCGGAACCTCTTCCACACATTTACGTTCAATCGCAAGGTTCCTACCCTACACCGCCTTCTGAGGTTCGGTCATCCTCTGTTCAACCGGCTGTTCAACAACAGCATTACTCACACGGCGGCAATTTCATGCCCCCATCGAGTTTTCCGCACTCCCCAGAGTCGCCGTTTCTTCCTCTTTCCGGATCCACGCCGACGGATTCCTCGTACCAACAGTACCCACCTGAAGGGTCCTTCCCAGGCGCAGCGAATACCATGAGCATACCACATCCCAACATGTCAAGGTACGCGCCGCCTGCGCAAGAGTATACGTACGCAGCGGGCCATGGGCAGGAACCATTCACATCCTTGTCCTGAGTTTGTTGGGGTCGCTGGCCGAATCAAAGATAAAAGTGAACACCTGTTTGCTTGGCCAAGGCACCGCTCGATCTCGCTATATATCGTGCCGTCGGGATCCACTTTTGGTGGATGTTTTGGTCGTCTGGGACCCTTTTTTTTCTAATTATCGATCTCATTTCTTGCCATATCTTGGTCAACGTCTCTTTTCGTATCGTTCCCTGTACTATTGTGTTCAAAATGTGACGCGCCGCTCGTTGGGCGTGCTGGTGGTATCGTTTCCAAACCCTCCTTCGTTAAATCGCGCTTGAGCTGCTTGCTATATTTGCTTCGTCTCGAGACTCGCTTCCCCGTGCTATCTGACTCCTTCACTGAATCACGTTCCTTGTCCCCTGCCCACTATCGCGTCTCTCATTTTCTCTCCTGCTTTCCCCCTATCCTATCCTCGTATTAAAATGGCCTATCTTTGTCGGTATCTTTTTCGCTCGTCATCACTCTCCTTGCCTCATACGTCTTGCCTGGTTCTACATCATACTTATTTCTCTTCTTTTGAAGAAATTATTACTCCTCTTAATGTGTAACTAGCGTAATGCCGGTATATCTCTCTTTCATTTTTAACTGTGTTTTTACGTGTGGAATTGGAGTTTCCAACAATTCTTTGTTTGTGGCTGAAGGCAAACCTTGAACGACAAGGGCCGGGACCGAACCGAAATGATAGAATTCAAAAAAGGGAGTCTATCATTGGGCGGGGCTCCAATGGCACTCACGCTGCGAGGCGAGGGAGAATGGGAGACCTGGGATTTTGAGGAGGGGACAAGTGTTGTCCAGGTCACATTTATATACTTTTCTCTCCATCTTTCTTTCAAATCACTGTATTTTTAGATGTGACTCGGGGCGACACCTGTCGTTCATTGTATTGTATTCGTTCGAGCTAGATCATATCCGACAACGCTCCGAGTCGATAAAACCGACTATCATATCTTTACCAAAAGAACCCGTGTTTTCGTCACGGTCGAACGTCTTCTCAAGTTCTTCTTCGCTCATTCATATGCGGGAACAACGAACGCGGCGGTGACGAAGTTTCGAAGGAAACCCCATATGGTACCTGCTCAGTCAGCGCGGTCCGAATCGGATCTGTGACAGTGTGGCCAGTCCACATGCATGTTCTTCGTTCATTCATAAAAGTAAAAGTATACGGTTTTCGTGGTCGGCCGGTTTTCTCGCTCGCCGACTCGGGGTCCGAACAACTGGGTTCTTGGTTCTTTACAAAGGCAGATTTCGGAACGTGTACCTGTATCATTTATATTGTAATAAATAAATAAGAATATGCAACGTGGAAATGTTCAGCGTCCAAGACTCGGTAGGAGTTTTGGCCATGAAGTTCTCCAGGAATCTAGGGAAAGAATCAAGGGTACTTGATAATAATATCTTGATAGGTCGATCTGACAAAAAAAATACTACGACCAGAGTTAACATGCGCGCTTCCGAGGCGGGAGATAGAGTAACCAAGTTACGAATTTTCCTGCAACGCCCCCCGCCGGCGGGACGCGCTGGCCAAGTGATAGCGTAAGTTACGCTCAGTATGATGGATAGATAGTGAGTCGTCGTCGTGACGTTGAATCACTGATTTACGTGATGATGTTGTGACGTGACGTGATGTGACACCGTGACACGAAGTACCGTAATTCCTAGTATTAAAAGAATAACTTGCGACGAAGGGGGATGGCAGATTGTACGGATGAACGGATGACACGAAGATACGATGATAGCGGGTCCCTCACCAACAAGTTCTCGGAGTTGGACGGTTTCGAAACGTAAAAAAAAAGCTCAAAGTTTGAGTCTCGTCTCCCCCCCCTGTCGGGGCCGTGGGCCGTGGGCCCGTGAGTGTGGTAGCACGCTCACCTCCACCAACAAAGTTTATACTCACGGCAAAAGCCTTGTGTGAGAACTTGAAGCGTGGACGTGGCACGGTGGAGTTGTTCAACGTAAACGTCTCCACCATCATCGCCGCAGTGGCGTTCCAAAAGTTTGAGTTCCTCGGTGTCTTTTCATTCATTCTAGCCCCGCCTCCTCGGGCATAACCACTGTGGCTCATATCACGATTGATACTGTCATCCAAAGGCTTAGCGCGCTTATCCTCGCGGATGCTGTTGTTTCGGAGTCAAAAAATTAACAGATAAAATGAACGAAGAGAATAGAGGAAAAATAACATTTTTGTTTCACAAAAATGACCCACCCGGTGCCCGGGCGGACTTGCTCAGCTTCGATCAGCAGACGTCGGATCGGAGCTACGCCAGTCGGCGCCCCACGGCGTTGAAACTCGTCTCGTACAACGTACCCCAGTCTGGGGCTGGTGTACGTGTGAGCTCGACGAGAGTCGTGTCATGTCGTCGCAGCACATGAACATCCCAGGGTAATATAGATAAGGCCCCGGGGAGGGCGGACCGAGGGTCTTCAAAAATCTCCATATAACCAAGCACCCATTAACGCGAGCCAGGCAGGACAAACCAAAACGACTGAATTGAGCACCCTTCCAATGGACCAGACTTTGGAACAGATCGATGCACGCACGCCCACCATCGGAAGCGGAAACAAGATCCCGCAAGAGCGCCCACCTTGCTAAACAAGTGACATGGGAAGAAAAGAAATGAGCGGCGAACAGTTTGCTGCCAGGATGACCTTCAACTTGAACCAACAACGTCAAGGATCACTAAGGACCTCGTTGCGATTGGAAAAGGTCGTCCGACCCTTCGGATCGGATGCTGTAAGATCGCCGGGGAATAAAAAGCTCCTTCCAGAGCGTTTTCGACGACGTTGACAAGTATAGTACCGTCGCCTCGTCTCTCATCGTCTGTGTTATTATGTACGTGACGGTACGAGAGTATGACATGAAGAAACGCCATCGGTCGCACACGCCGGTCCGCTCGTCCCGAGCCGATATCAGAGCTTCGTCCCATGCGGAGGAGGAAATGGTGGGGTCATGATTGGAGAGGGGAAAAATGGCTGAGCAGGCGGCGCAGGTGCAGGTATGGGTACGGGTACACTCGCCGCTGAGCCTGGCTCGCCCGGTCGTCCTGTAAATTGAGCGTTCCTGTCCATCATGAGACGATGCACCTGTCGGAGCGCGTCAAGATAAGACCAAAAGTAAGCGAGCGTGAACAGATCCGCCACGAAAAGGTAAATGAAACCCAAACAGCCACAGGCTCATTGAAGGATGACAGATGGGCCTGCCTAATTCAAAAACGTCGGGTGGAGCCGAGAGACATACCTGCAGACGAATGCCATGCACTGCGTATTTCAGTGATCCCAGTTCTTCGTTCATACGCATGTTCTCGTTCGTGAGCGCAATGTCGTTGCGTCGTGCCAACGAATCAACGGATGCGGCTACTGCGGTTATCGAGTCTCGTAGGCCAACGAGGGAGCCCTCGAGGGTCGTGCTTAGATTCAAGGGTGCAACTGGCGTGAGTGGCAACGAGCGCTGCCCAGGGTGTGATTGCATATCCAGCAGGCCAGCTGACATGCGGGCTGGCATATGACCTTGATTATCATAAACGACGTCAGACGGAGGGAAAAATGGAGCGACGGCGTCTTGCTCAGCATCGATCATATCAAATGGATCCATCGCTGCGGGTGCCTGGCCACGCCGAGGAATATTTCTAGAAAGTGAAGATCCGGCAAAACCTTGGAGAGTGCCACCATCGGGAACATGCACGTGATGATCATGAGCGTCCGCACGACCTGTCCTCTGCACCTCGGGACGATACCAAGGACCTAAGATTGCTTCGAGCGACTGCATCTCGCGTTGCATCAGGTGCACGGTCCCCTCGAGCGCTTGAATCCTTTGTCTGAGGGCAGTGTTATCCGCGGAAAGAGACGAGACACGGGCGCCGTGAATAGCAAAGAAGCCCTTGATGGATTCGTACGGACAAGAAGGGATGTGAACCTCTGCAAGCTCACGACGTGGACCGGCCCAGGAACAGCCGTTGTCAGCATGTGAGCAGGGAATAGTGACTTCCGAACACGAAGTAATGTGATCTTGCAAATTGGATCGCGCAAATTCAAACGCGCAAAAGGAGCAAGTCGCGGTCTTTGACGGACAGGTCAAATTGTGATCCTGGTTTTTCTGCTCAATCCAATAGATATGGCAGAAAGGAAAGGAACACGACCCACGGTCAAATCGGAACACTTGACGGAGGTACCACATCCGTCGCATTCGGTTAATCGATGGACACATGCATCTGCGTGCTTCCCGCGATCCTTTCTCAGGATCATCTGGTCACAGCCCTCCTCAAAGCATGGTACTGTGACGTATTGGCATGCATCTTTCATGTGAGGTTCCAACAACTGCCGTTGACACGTGTGCGGGCAACCGGCAGACCGCAACGGACATTCTACAATGAGTTCGTCCACGAGCTAGACACGCGTGCCAGTCAGAAATGAAAGGCAAGGCAGTGAGTGGAAAAAGAAGAACGCGAGACGGACATGTTTCACGATGGGATTCGCCGGTGCCAAATCCTCCATTGACAAAGTAGAACGATCAATCGGGCAATGAGGTGAGTGTCTGACGGCTTCCACGATGCAGTCGTGACAGAAGGTATGCATACACGTCCTGGTGGTCGCTGGGTCCGTGAACGGAGCGCTGGAAATACGTTGAGGCGAATCTGAGATCGAGCGACTCCCTCGTTGCAGGCTATACTCACTGGCAGATGCAGCAAATCTAGACTCAAATCAGTAAAATGAACGAATAATTTAATGAACTAATCTCACCAAATTACTGTTGGGAGGCTCTACATAGTTCAACGAGGTCATCCTGCGGTGTGGCAAGTTCCGAGTCAGTTCACGCCTTAAACATTTCAACTTTCCAAAAATGGTAATCAGACTCGAGTGATTTTACGTCAAGATGTCACTACTCCACGAAATCTTGAAGTGTATTTCGATCTGATGCATCGAAGCTGTGCGATTCGAGCCTCATTTTATTATACCCCATCTCGTCTGACAACTATTACTGAAATATCAATGTTAGGGGCATGCTTGATTCCGCGGTCGTACGAGTAAACAGAGCGGCGCTGCGGTTGAATGTAGGCGTCACTAACATCACCGCGATTCAACAACGCTGCAGCAATTTTATGATTGGCACTCTTTTTTGGGTCACAAGGCGACAAAGGAATGATCAGGGACCACCTCCAAATATGTGATGATGAGTGGCGCGGTGGAGTGATTATGAAGAAGCAGAATAGACTCAAGCGCTCATATCCACTACTTAGCACCATTCTGCGTGTCGCGATAAAATTGCCACCCCTTCCAAAATCACAGGCTAGAAGCTACCCGTATTAACCTAACCATGGAAAGCGAATGCGGCTATAGGCTTGATCCTGTGCCATCCACTGCCTCCGCTTCAGCCACACACTTACCCCAAAGAAATCGTAATGAAAGCTTAGCAACGTTGGTGGTGTTGGCGATGGCGTCGATTATCAGGCGGTTCGGATCATGAGAAGATGTTCAGGTTAACGATCTGATGCTGATACCCGAAACCTTGCATGTGGCCTAGCCTTCTCGACATGTATATTCGTCCACCATCACCTCTGCGCTCTCGTGGAGATCGCCGAGGTACATCCATATCTCCGTGTGTGCTGCGAGACCAAAATACACATGGAACGGGAACCATCAACAGTAACGACGAATTGGACAAGTTGGCTGGAACCTACGTACGGCAGCTGCCGCATCAGGCCTGAGGACCAAACGTACATTGTCCCAGCGACACGGACAACCTGTGTCGAATGATCATATCAAGATATTCACCACTGAGTCACCAGTGCGTTCCTGGAAATGTGCAACCGATTTATCCAGTCTGACACGAACCGTCAAACGCCGTCGCCCGTGAAAAGGATGGGAAATTTGATGCATGATGCTGTACACCAATGATCGGTGAATAGCAGTAGTACGCATTTCTCCACATCACGGCGCGCACGCGTGTTCGTTGCTAGACATAGGACAGGACGCCGCGTGCTCGTGTCCGTGAAAGCGACAGCAGCAAGTCACGGAAGGTGGACATCCAATCTAGAAGCGGAACGCTCACACGCAAACAACGTGAACAGTGAGCAGAAGGGGAAAAGACCCCAGAACACGCTGAGAAACGGTCAACGGCCAGGGGGAGCGATGGGGGGAAATGATGGTGACGAACAAAGGGATATGTTCATATCAAGATTCGAACATAACCCTCTGCCGCTGAAAGACTCCACAATGGGATGGGAACGCGGCACGGTGATACGAGTTCAAGAGCATGTGTCGCTGATAGAGGGTAGAGAACGTTGTTTCTAGATCAGAGACCTGTCATGCCACATACATGGGCACGTACTGACTTACATACATACGTGAAAGAAGCGAACGGGAAAGTTAAGTTTGGCGAGCCAATGAAAAACGCTGGGAGAGTTCTACCATTGTAGGGTGGTAATATCGACTTCTGAGACCTGCTTGCTTCTCATGAGAGCGGGCATCTGCATGATTTGCCCCAGCGAGGGTATCGATGCTGTAATGTTTGCCGAAAAATTGTTGATCTGCTCTTCATCTCAACCGAGCGGATTTCCCTTGAAACCCATCGAAAGACGAACAAGCTGAAGTATCGCAATCATTTCAAAAATCCTCACAATAGCCTACAACGAAAGGCGACAGCGAGAGGTCAGTGGATGGTAAAGACAGACTATACCCGAAGAGATAAGACACTCTTTACGGTATCAGCTTGAACCCTGGACTTTCTCAAGAGGCGGCCCACAACTGGAATTCTGCTCATCAGATTTGGACCCAAGGTCCAACACAGTTGAACGACTTGTACTTTTCAGGGTGTGGGACGTACTATCTACTGAGAGTAGCTCGCAACGTCGACTTCTCCCAGCGGAGATCCGCACCGCTCGAAAATACCCTTGACGCTTGAATATTCAGCATGCGAAGTGTGAGTTAAGTCGCATTTTCTTACGTGTGTTCCTAGAGTGGGAAAAGGTGGCTATGATCGATGACCGTGTACGAGCTTCTCCAGAGAAGCACCAGAGGCGATCTGAAACTCGTCCGTCCCGCTACTGATCATTTTCCCTCCCTTCTTCGACATTCGACCATGCGCGCGAACGACCTCGGTCATCCGTTTTTCCGCGTCGCCTGTACGTTCAGATATATCCATCTGGCGACCCTTCTGACCCTTAGCTGAGCGAACAGATTTGGATGGTTTGGTTTTGGCAGCCTTGGAGTTGCCTTTCTTGCCATTGTCTGTGATGGCCCCCGGGGCTTCTCGAAGGGCAAAGGCCTTCGCCAGGTGTCCAATATGCAGATTACGGACGTGGAACATGTGCTTTTCGTCTGTTGGATGTGTGGAATAGGCCCGCATGTGTGAGAGGAAGGCCTTTCGTGCAAATTCAGAGTGCTAGACAGGTCCGGTGAGAAGCAGGATAGAAAAAAAAAAAAGATACTGACTTCTTTTCTTCGTAACACCCATCGTTCAAAGGAGAGCTGTACTTCGGTCGCGCGGGCTTCGAACTCAGAGCCCTTGCCTCCGAAGCCTTTGCCCATTACGCGCTCGACACTCATTCCCTCGAGCGAGATGTTTGCCTTCCGGTTTTCGTCCGACTTTTTGGCAACATCCCCTCGCATCTTCTCTTCTACCCATCTGACCCACTCTGATTCGCTCGGTGCGACTATGCACCAAGCCTCACCTCCCTTACCTGCACGTGCTGTGCGTCCAACTCTATGCACGTACTCGGTCGCTCCACCTTCAGTGGGTAGGTCGTATTGGATGACGGCACGCACGAGTGGCAAGTCGAGACCGCGAGAAGCGACTGATGTACACAAGAGGACAGAAGAGACCGTGGAAGAGTGCTTATTCTTGCCGGGCGTAGACGAGAAACTGCGAAGAGATGCAAGACGGGTGGGAGTAGGGAGAGAGCCGTGAAGCCGATAGATATGTGTATCAGGGAGAAGTGGTGATTGGACGAATACCTTTTCGTCTTTCTTGAGATTCTCGTCTTCCGAAGAGAGCTCACCACCATCGGTATCAGAGTCCCTTTGTCCAGAATTGTCTACCATTTTTGAACCGCCTAATAGATGCCAGTGGAAATCGACAGAGTCTGTGCAACTGAGGAACACGATGATTTTTGAACCTTTTCCTTGATTTTGTGCGAGGATGGAGCGTAGCAAGGCAACGAGCGCAACTAGCCGTAGCTTTAGAGGTACAACGACATACTTTTGGGCGAGCTGAGCGGGTGGGGTGAAGTTCTCTGTCGAAGAAACCAGCGAAGAAGCGCCTTGTTGATGCTGAATCAGTTCTTTCTCGGTATCAAACGCTTTGATCATGATAGGGTTGACCAGCGCTGTCCCGGCCAATTTCTGAACGTCCTCACGGATAGTCGCAGAACAGAGTATGGTTCGTCTTCTGCGTTGCCAATCCCATCCACCGACCTCCAAGCTTTTTCCCTCGTTGACGGCCTGAAGGGCCAGTTTTCGACGCCCATCCAACCCATGTATGATGCCCTTGATTGTTTCCTCGAATCCAAGTTCCATTAGTCGATCCGCTTCGTCGAGCACCAACCACCTGCATTTTCCGATGTTGAACGAAGACGTATTCTGCAAGTGGTCAAGCAGCCGTCCCGGGGTCGATACAAGTATCGGGATACCTTTCCTCAAGCGTGCTTTTTCATGGGTTCGCGTTGCCCCGCCCGACAGCAAGCCTGAAACGAGCCAGCGGGTATATCGTGTCGACGACTCAGCGTCGTCGGTTTCATCGTCGAGTCGGAGTTTTAGTGTAAGGAGGGACTCGAGGACGTCAGAGATTTGTTTCGCGAGTTCGCGGGTAGGGGCGATGATAATAGCGAGTGTACCGATAGACCGGTCGATGTAGGAGTGGGTACTCAGTGGAAGAAGGTCATGGATGATAGGAAGGAGGAACGACAAAGTCTTCCCCGACCCTGTCTGGGATTGAATGAACACGTCCCGATCTGCCATGTCTTCAGAGGATGGATTGGTGAACACGGGAAGAGCAGCTCGTTGGATGGATGTGGGTTTTGTTACACCCATTTTAGACTCTAGGTGAGAAACCAGAAGTTGGTGAAGTCTGAGTTCCGAAAATCCGGAGGAGGACGCAAGCGGGGCATTGCTTGGCTGAGAAGGGGCTTTTGGGACAGACTGAGGCTCTGGGGCATCAACCTTGGGATTGTGCGAGAATAGAGACGATATTATCTGTTCCGGAGGCTTAGGCGGTCCAGCAAGCCGATTCCTTGCGGGCACAACACCTCGAACCACTTGATCATCCCGCCGGGCCCGCTTTGCCTGCCGGGAAGAGTCGAGTTCCTCCACGTCGAAGCCATCATCCAGAGCTGGATCGGAATGAACGTGACCTGTAAACGCAGATCCCTTTGCTTTCCGCTTCTGCGCTCGTTTAGTCTTTAACCTGTAAACGCCCGATAGTGAAGATGACGTTTTGGCGCGTCACAATAGCATCTCACCTGTCGGTCCATCGGCCAGATTTTTTGCTCGAGGTATGCTTCGCTGGGACTGCAAAGTCAGTGGAAATGTTGAGCACAAGTCCATCGTCCATCCCTTCAAGTTGATAAAGTTGCTTGGGTTGAATCGTTAATGGACTACTTCCGACTAAAAAAAGAACTTTATTCTCACGGACAGAGTATAGAAATCTCGCAGAAAGGCCACGTTGAACAACTTACACTCACTTGGCTGCCATGTTTGGTCGTATCTCTCTTGCATTCATTATAGTATCCATTGCCGCCTTCTTCTGCGCGCAATCTGCGGACGCCGCGAAAGGCCCAAAAATCACTCATAAAGTCTATTTCGACATCAAACATGGTGACAAGGAATTGGGACGAGGTGAGTATATCAAGCAACCTGTTTGGGCTTAGAAAAATGAAATTATCCTCAAGTCGTGATGGGTCTGTATGGTGGTGTACGTTCTCACATCTTTTCCGTTATGTTTTGAGTGGGGCTCAAATGAAATTGTTACGCAGACCGTCCCAAAGACTGCCGAAAACTTCCGCGCTCTGGCGACCGGAAAGGATAAGACCGGAAAGGAGCTTGGATTTGGCTTCAAGGATTCGAAGTTCCACCGTGTCATCAAAGATTTCATGTATGTCCTTGTACTCGCCTCCTGATATATAGCTTAATGACAGCCGTTTTCTCAGGATCCAGGGCGGAGACTTCAGTAAGTTTTCGACGGAATACCTGTATTCCGCATTGTCTCAACATCTACAGCCCGCGGTGATGGAACGGGTGGCAAGGTCTGTATCCCTAAACTTTTATTCAGTAATTCCTCAACTCTGTTTTCCAGTCAATCTATGGTGACAGGTTCAAAGACGAGAACTTGTGAGCTATTGAGAAGTCGGTTGGCCCTTCATTTTTAACGTTTTCTGTTAGCAAACTCAAGCACACCGGTCCGGGCACTCTCTCCATGGCCAACGCGGGCAAGGACACGAACGGTACGTTGTTTTAGTTTTAGTTTCGTGCCTTTGTGTGATAAACCTTCACTTAGGTTCTCAATTTGTGAGATTGATGACCTTTGAGCAACTAATAAACTAAACTTTTTGCACAGTTCATTTGCACAGTTATCACCAACTGGTTAGACGGTAAACACGTAGGTCTCCTCAATAGCCGTTCCTTGCCGAGTGTTTAATGTTTGCCCTCGCAGGTTGTCTTTGGCAAGGTCGTGGAAGGAATGGATATCGTTCACGCTATTGGTGCGTTCCTTTTATCTGTCCGTTTGGTCGCGTCCCTTACCTGTCCCGTTCACCCACCTTGCAGAGAATGTTCCAAAGGGTGGCAATGATCGCCCACTAGAAGACGTCGTCATCTATGATTCTGGAGAGGTTCGTCTGAGTAGCCATGCTCATTACTGCGGCTTGCTTGCTGATGAGTTCCTCGCAGCTGCCTGTGGAGCCTGCGGTTGATGAACAAGGAAATGAGGTACCGCTCCGTGCTGAGCTGTAGTTCAGCCGCCCATGTTCTTCATTGGCGCATCATGTCAATAATAAATTTATCTGTTGTTTATTCAACAGGATCTTGAAGACGAGCCTACTCTTGATAAAGCCTCCTCGACCACTGTTGGAGCTGGTCTCCCGACTTCCACCCCTGTCGCTGAGTCGACAGATGCACTGTCTGTGGTTTCGCCTACTTTGGCTGACGCAACAGCTGAGGAGAAAGCCAGCTCCCCACCTCCGTACCTGATGTACGCCGTCATTGTGCTCTTCCTACTGATTGTGTCTTGTGCCTTTTACCTCTGTGGAGGGGTGCGGTCAACCCTGTTGCGTCGCCTTGTTCAAAGAACACGGGCTGGGCGCTACCGCCGCGTCAACCGTGATGATGATGCGGAGAAGTAGCTGCCTTGCGAAACCGCTGGAGTCATTCTCGAATTGATGTTTACGTTGAGAACTGAAGCCATTTATTGTATACACCTTTCATCTGGAACTGTCTTTACTGCCATCAATCTTTCTAATATCTTACGCTACGTTGACCGCCGGCTGTACCAAGTACGTACAGCCGCGTCGCACCGCTTTCGATCGCGATCGGCGAGGCGGGCGCGGCGGCACTGCGTCATGCGATGCGACCTCGGGCTCCGCTCAGCTCAGCTTAACCTGTGATCGGCCTGCGCAGTGGCTTGCGGCGTTGCGGCGAGCTCACCCCCGGCACGGCGTGCTGTGCGGAGTCAATCAAATGCGGACACACCGTCAGTGCATCATCACCACAGCGGGGACAGTACAAGGTCGCTCACCAAGTGTCGCTGTCCGACAGTGGAAAGAAAACGTGCTGTGGTCAGTGACTGCCACCATCCTCAATGACTCGGATGTGAGTCCTGAAAACAGAGCAAGGCAGAGTGGGCGAAGGCGGGCAATGCGTGTGATTGGGTTACTTGCAATGGCTGCATGTCACCGGGTGGCCGTGTCAGTGTGGTAGTTGTTGCATCAAGTTGTTGCGTTGTACTAACTTGCAACACTTCGTAATCTTGCAAAGGTTAAACGGTTCTTAAACCATGATGAGTTGAGCACAACTGGGATCACAAGATCATTGTAGAATATTTGAGCCATGATGGAGACCATGATGCTGATACATTCTCCAATCACCAAGGTGGCAAAACATGCCAATGTTGGAGGAACAATATGCTGAATTCAATGTATACTGTGTCAATGACTACACAGTAGCTCGTGACGTCCGAAGGCCCCACGCTTGTATGCTATATTTTTGTGACTAAGCTCGGTCAGGCCTTACCCCCAGTTCAGTGTCACAAATTCACAGGGCATTCACACAACTGGATTGGCAGTGGATTCAGACTCTGGCCATTCTCAGGACATATGGCGAACACCTTCAAGTTGATTTCAAGTCAAGTCTTGATAATTGTAAAGGTTTACAGTGGGCTGTAGTCTATAAATACTAGTTTGTGCACAATATTTGATGCAGTCGCTGAGCATCTGGTGGGCAGCCGTGGGCTACCTGCATTGTCCCCTGCCCACATTACACTCGACAGACCTTGAATTATGAAAGATTGCTCACCTTGTAAGCAACTGTGGCAGTATTGACAGTCTTGTAAGTTGTAAGTCCCATCATGGAGGCCCTTGTCAGACAGCAGGCTCCATTCAGACATACAATGTACTCTGTCCCTGGTATTGCTCACCTTGTGAGCAACTGCCACAGCCTGAGCAGCATTGATGGTCTTGTAAGTCCCATCATGGAGGCTCTTGTCAGACAGCAGGCTCCATTTGGACCTCGTACTCTGAGGGCCCACCATGATTGCCCAGCGACACTTGAATGATCACATTGCACACTCGGCAGAGCCTGGTGTTTTAAACTCTGCTCCAGCAAGTACTTGTTGAGTGATGACTGGTGTGACAGAGGTTGACTGCACGATCTCAATGACTACTGCATTATGTTAGCTCATTCAGCTTTGTAGACACAGCCTGACCTGGAGGTAGTATAGTATATAAAATAACATATGTACCATAAAATAACAAAAGTGTTGTGTATTTTGTGGAGTGCTGAAATAGGGGTAGGTGCTGAACTGGGAAGGCATAGTAGTTGTGATACTATCATTATACCGGTAGTGCAAACTAACTTTGTAATGCAAAACCTTCAAAATACAACATTTAAACACCTGGTCTTTCCGAGTCTATGGTCCTGAAAAAAAATGTGAGATGGCTAAGTAGTATGCACTCTAGTCTCTAATTAAGGAGAAAAAAAATTGAGGGTAATTGTGATGACATATAATGTTCATGATCTAATAAAATATCTGAGGATGTCAATCTGCACCTGCCTTATGAGCCCCAGATCCAAGAGATCTTGCTTATCAACTGATGAAGTAAGACCCAGTAGGAATTATTATTTAGCATGTAAACAGTTCTGTGTCAGAGTGAAAGAAATACAGTGCTGGATGAAGTTGTAGAACACAATATGTAGAACTTTGGTGTCCTTCTTGGCATTTTGTGAACTTGTCTGTTACAGGTGATCATGTCTGAGTCATGTGTTCTGAGATTGAATTTTGAGTTTGCCAGCGGCCGGTGTGTGACTGTTCAATGTGACCAATTTACAGCACTTTGAAAAACTGCTGAGACTCGAGTAAATTTGGAAATTATTAGTCAGAGTCACGAGATAAGGGACTTGGAAAAATTTAGATGAAAGTTTGACCCCTGATTGTAACTATGACCATCATGCCGCTGAAACAAAAGTTTAAAAGTGTCGATATCATCCAAAACAGCTCTGAGGACGAGTTGACCAACATAGAAAGCCTTCTTTCTGACACTGCAGCAGACATGGATGTCATTCTTTGTATGACAAGATTGATCATGAGCTTGCCAGTTATAGAGTTATTCCCGAAACTGAAGATATGATGACCGACAGGACTCAACCAGCAGCCCAGGACCCATAGTCAAATTCCAAGAAAGCCTGCAAGAATAAGAAACAAGTACATCTTCTTTCATTAAAATGAGATATACAAGGAGCAACAAGTGAATGGCAGCATTTTCTGGTCCAAAAAAAAGTACATAGCAGGTGATAAGAGACACTGGAGACCATGGAAACATTTTCCTGGAGGATTTAGAATTTAGAATCCACTGGGAAATTTTCCAAGCCCAAGAAAAAAATCATCTTTATAGAGATTCAAGGCTGGCACAACCATATCATCTTGTTTGATTTATATCTCAAGAACACAATCTCTAATTTTTATGATCAATAGCTCAGAATAATCATTAAGAACACCTATATTTTATGGTAATATCAATGTTCAAAACCAACATTTCAAGTTTGACATTTTATTCAAAAATGAACCTATAGTTCTGATGGACTTGTGCAATGTATACATGTAAATTCAATCATCCCAATTCAATCATCCTAATTCAAAGGATGTTAGAAATACAAAACCCTTCTTTTGCACTGTAGTCAATCTGTATATATTTTTCTTATTGTGCTGCAATCTTCTCAACTTGGGGCTTGCAAGAACACTGTCATTTGTGGTGATGATGAAAAATGGCAAAAGTACAGCAATGTATGGGATAACTTTTTGTTAAATTTAAATGAGGATTTTGTTCATACCATGCAACAACTGTCAATGCTATCAGAGGTGGGTGAGATACACAACATATCTTCACTACTACTCAATAGTACTGCAGATGGGCAGGAAGGTGGGAGTGCAAGTATAATTGCAATTGTGGTTCTTTTGCACTAATTCCTTGCCATTTTTTTAAATTTGATGACAAGGGTGACAGATGCCAAATCACATAGAGAAGATACATCAGTGTTCCATACAACATCCAACTCTATGAGAGAATTACCCAGTCCTTCACCTGTCTTCTTAGCACACTTGCTCTATTTTTGAGTTTGTATTCTTCTTAGGTTTGATTCTCTTCTTCATCAGTACATGCTTCAATTGTGTCAATTGCAAAGATACTCCAAACTTGGGATGAAATGATTTTATAATTCAGAGGGTGCTAAAACTGTAGGAACATGGACTTTCATATTGTCCAGATGGCTGGAAAATTCAGTGTATTCTAGCCATGGAGAAGTCTGATGATACTCTTCTTGAATATTTTTTTGTCATTGCAGTCTTCATATATGGTTGTAACATTTTATCCAGCACCATCAATATTGACCAGGAGCACTTAACCTTCCTCAATGTTTTGTTTACAGTCACCAAGAGTTCAAGTACTTGAATAGAGCAATTCGGTCACCATTGATGGAAATTTCTATGATATTCCTAGCACAATTTTCCATTCTCTTGATGTAGATGGAAAGAGAACAGTGCCTTGTGGATGTCCTCAAGTGCCTGTGAGGGTCAGTGGTTCTATTTAAGTGCAGGGGGTATCATTTAAACATTCCAGCCAACAGAACTTGAGGACAGTAATTTTGCACACTTGCCTCTGCCTGCCAGTGGAGGTGTACTTCAAGCAAATATTGAGCATCTGGGCCAGAGCAGACTCTGAAGAGGTACCCCATTTAATTATATTTTTCTTTGTGAACTCTGAAACTGAACCCTTGTGAAGACAGATGAAGGAGAGGCAACAAAGAGTGGCAAGATGTTGACAATGTTCTTGGTTGGAGTGGCGGAGAAAGGTGAGGGTGATTCCTTTTGGACCAAGATCCCAAGAGGAACGTTGGTGAGTCTAGCAACTCCATAAAAAAACTTCTGGAGTAATGTACTTGACCAGATCTACATCCAGTTTGGAGCTGCACTACCAACAACTCAGCCTCGCAGTCTGTAAGTTACTCATATTTGAATATGCACCCCTTATTCCAACTTTCTAGATCAACTGGACGCACTCGCACACTTATCACTTGCACTGGAGCTGTACCCACTGGCAGCCAGGATCTCAAAGGGACAGCGATGCCCTTCTGAAGAGTGGACTTTCAGCTATCGAGGACTTGGCAGCACGTCTTGCAAATGAGGTCAAAGCACTGGTCAACCTCTTGCATGCAAGGAGTGCTGCTGCACGGTTTCAACTGTACCATGTAGTTTTGAAGATATGCTGTGGAGCTGCTAGGACAAAATTTGAGGTACACTGCTCTTGCTTATTTATTCAAAATCTATGTTTATACAAACCAGATCTGATTGTTTTTGACTGTGGCACACCTCTTTCTGGATTGGGTAAGAGATATATGGGGAAAAGCAGATGCTGAGGTGGATGTAAGTGACTTTTTTTCTGCTTAAACTGTAAAGTAACAACAACAAGCAGTTCACAGTGCTGCTTTGGTGGATCGGGCAAAGAGCCTGGACAGTTCCCTCTAACAGAAAACCAGAGCCCAGCAAGGAAAAAGAAGCTTTGCTGGAAGCTCTGGCTGAGGTAAGAAGGAACCCAGGTATGGACTTTGCTTTGTTTCTCTTCACAGGTTGACTACTTATCTTGTTCAGCACTCGTCGAAAAAATCATCTCTTGGTCAGCAAGCAACGAATTACCCAACCAGCTTAGGAGGAAAGTGCCCAATGGGGTCAAGCTTTCCGCTCAGCTTTCCTACTGTCGGCTTGTGGTTGAGTTTTTGAAGGACTGTTTGAATGATGAGTAGGCAGGAGCGGTGGAGTGCATGTGCATGTAGAGAGTTAGGGATTGAATAGTTGATGAAACAAATGAAGTCTTGCATGATGCAAACCACTGTCTTGGAGTTATTTCATGGCTCTGCACTCTATTCAATATAATTTTTCTGTTACCATAGGTAAAACTCACCATGTTCAGAGGATCTTAAAACAATAGTTGGAATATCCTGCTAATTTATAGCTAGTGTGTTTCAAGGCTAGAAAAATCAACCTTTACCAGAAGCACAGGAGAGGTATGTGTAGCTATTCTCTTAGATGATGTCCTGTTATACTGGAAGTTGTTCTATCATATTTTTGAGTGTATTAAAACAGTTTGGACTTGTTCTTTAAACTTCTTTTCTGTTGAGTCCCATGTAAGCATGGAAAAATAGTTGCATGTTATCATGATATTCAACATTTCATGTCAGTATGGAAAATAAATATTTGTAAATAAATAATAACAATGATCTTCATGATCATCTTCCACATCACCACATTCTTCTACCTATTCCTTTTGAATGTGATTACAATATCAGTAACACATCTAGTTCATGCTATTTACAGTAAGATTTTGCCTGGCTCAAATGTTAAATAACCATTCCAACCCAGGCCTGCTATTCCACCATTCTAACCTCCCGTTCCAACCTTTGAGTTGTCTCTCCCATAGGCCCAAAATCATGGCACACTAGTTTGGCAACCTCATAGCTCATTCAATTCAGGAGCCTTTTTTTTCTCCAGCCCCTCCTATTCTGAGTCATCACAGCCAGCAAGGGAATTTAGAGTTTGAAGGGTTCAACTTCAAGTTCAACATGGATGAGTTACATGGTCACATTACATTTGAAAATTGTTGACTGCATCCTTCTATTCTTCACTGTCAGTGCATCATGGCTCGCACCAAGCAGACCACCAGGATAACTATGGGCAGAAGGGCCCCCCGAGTTATGCTCATTGCTCGCGCCCCATGTGACTTTAAGTTGGGATCTTCACAGGACTCAAACTTGGAGCTTGCTGTGTCCCTTCAGCCTACAAGCTCAATCCTCATAGACTACAGTGATTCTGACTCCTTGGATCATGGCATTCTGCCTCCCACACTCAGAAAAATGCAAATCATCATCCACAAACTGGATCCGAAGCCTCCAGCTCAACTAATTACACCTGAACAAATGGTTCCTGTGAAGGATTGTGCGATAGCAACAACAATGTGAGTGTACCTCAGTTATGTGCTCCCTGACTTTATGACACATATTAATTTAGTTTTGTCATATGTATGCTGATGGTGGGGACTTATGGAGATGCCACAGTGTCTGTGTGCGATCTGCATACAAGAAATGTATTGAGGTTCCCCCTGAATCCCTCTCAGTTATGCTGCACAAAAATGTCAAGTTTCTTTGCGTTTCCTGCCATCTCTTAGACAACAGGAAGACAAACACGGTGATTCCTTACATGGTGAGCCTACTACATTATCGTGGTGTCACTTAGATTTGCTGCTGCTTGTTCTCATCTCATTTATAGGCCTTCTATTGAGATGAGCTGCCTATACTTGTGCAACCACTATGTATAACTGGGCACTTTAAACTATCTTCAAGTTCCATTATAGATGCACCTGTAATTGCTATTATCCACCTTCGTAAGATCACATACCTGCTAAAGGACTAGTCAATATATTACATGAATTCCTTCAACTATATCTTGCCCATAGTGGTGCACTTTTGGTGACAGAGATGTCATTTGACTTGGGAACTCAAGCAAAGGCAAACACATTCTCAAAGAAAGCCACAGTAGTCACCAAGAAGCTCCTTGCCATTGGTCTGTCCAGGATGATTTCTATACTGTTTACACACATAGATGAAGACCGTCCTTTCTCATGCACACCCATTTCCCTCTTGTCATCATTTGTACCTCACTGTCTCCCATTGCTCCGCGGCCTCCCATATACTTTCTACCATCATATATTTCCATTTCCATTCCTGTTCCATCATCACCAACCCCACTCCTCTTTCCAATCCTGTTCCATCATCTTTCAACACTATTCCACCACCTGCTATTAGCTAATCCTCCAAGAGCCCCTTGAACATGAAATGTGCAATTCCTTCCAACTCCACACATAAATGTAGATTAGTATAAGCCAGTATACAAATACCCAAGCGGCTAGTGTATGTACCACAGTAAAAAAATAAAGTTTGAACCATGCATGGCACCTCCTGGCCTTGTATATAATCCTGTGGGACCTTGATTGCGAATGAGCTGATAGAGTTTGTTACTTGCAATGTATGGAGAAAGATCTCCCACATGGACCAATCGACAAACCACCAGACCTAGAAGATCTGAATAGAAATTTACAAATGCATCAACTAATACCTACCTGGAATTCACTGGACTTGTTGACTTCAACATGCCAGAAGTTGTAACCCCAACAAGCATTCCAATCGAGGCAGTTTTGGATCCATCCAGCATGTATGCAATTGTCAGTTGAGTAACCCAGGATCACATGGCAGGATATGAACGAGTCAAGTCATTATGGATCCAGGCTGGTACAATTAAGTGTTTGATCAATTTCCAGACCTGAGGCAAGATAAATTCAATATAAATTAGTATTTGTCAATGGCAAGTTTACTTGATGTTGTTGATTTTGTGCCATAGACCCAGCTTTGATCTATCCTCAGCAACTTTCCCAAGCACTGAATACAACAGCTGAGGAGTTTCTCACCCACTGGACTCATGCTGCTACTAGTGGAACATCAGAGATAGAAGAGTATCTCCCACCTGCTAGTGAATTCAAGAAATTTCTTTTGGTTCTTACTCTTTTCAGCCACAGTATTGGCAGTACCCTGAGTCATGGTGGAACCCAAGCCAAATGGTAACTGATGACTTGGAGTCAAAGGAACCAGGAGTTTTAGAGGCAGGCTTGGAGGGTTCAGGATCAGGGCCAGGTTTGAAGAGTTCCGGTTTAAGGGATTCACTGCATTACTCTGTATCCAGTGAGTTTGAAGAACACAATGAAACTTACTTTCCATGATATGCCATGGAGTTGGTTGATCATCTAGTTGGCATGGTACTCAGTGAGGCCAAGACATCATTTGAAATGATGCAAGACATTCAGGATGCTGCTGGTCAGGGTACCTATGCTCCTTTTGCAGATAGAGAGGAGTGGGAGTTAGCTGAATAGCTCATTATGAATGTGAATCAGAGTGCAATGGACAAGTTCCTGAAGTTACCAATCATGAGTGGATATATGTTGCATCTTGGACTGTGACTCACTTTTGGGGTCCAGACACAGAATTGTACATGACCCAGTTTTCAAAGCAAATAGTACCTGACACCTGTTCATGAAGCGATCAACCAGCTGTCCACTGGTTCCGAGTGGTCTTGCAAGCTTGTGCGGGTCCGTGGAGACGAGCTCATTGAAAATGGTGAACCTGATGGAGAAGATGCTGCAGCAATCCTGCCTTGAAGGGAAACATAGCATATGCACCAGAAAAAATCTTTACTGAGCCACAAGGGCAAACTCAGCATTTTAATGAGATGTGGACTGGAGATTGGTGGTGGAATACACAATTGAGTACATAGTGATGGTAACCAATATGTAACTCACATGGTATTTAGCACCATTGCCTGCAGGGGCTGCTATTGCACCAGTGATTCTGGTGTCTGATAAGACAGAACTATGATGATTCAAAGGGGATAAGAGCACATGGCCAGTCTACTTGACCATTGGCAATATATCAAAAGATGTCCGTCATCAGCCCGTGAGCCATGCCTCAGTATTACTAAGGTGCTTACCTGTCTCTACACTTTATTCCTTTGAGAATAACTCCATTGTTGGACATCAAATCTTCCACTATTGCATGAAGAAGTTACTTGACCCTCTCATTGCAGCTGGAAAGGATGGAGTAGAGATGGTTTGTACAGACTGGCAAATTTGATGAGTCTTCCCCACACTAGCATTCTATGTTGGTGATCACCTCATCATGTGCTGTGCCGAGAATAGGTGTCTGAAGTGGCTTGCACATGCTGATCTCAAAGGTGCAAACAAGCAATTCCCACCTTGCAACCAAGCACAAACAACATGTGTGCTGCACACACAAGCTGTTGGCTAGTACCACCATTCTGGTCAGACCTTTTCCATACCAACATTTTCACCTGCATAACCTCCAACATCTTATACCAACTCCTACAAGGTCTACTCAAGGATCACCTCAAGAAATTGTGTATGGATATTGCTGGCAAGGATAATTTTGACGGACGGTTTCATGCAATGCCCTACTTTTCTGGATTGTGTCACTGGAAGCAAGGCATCTCCACAGTTAAGCAATGGACTGGAGGGGACTACAAGCAACTTCAATGAATCTTTGTAACTGCTCTTGTGGAAATGACTCCTCATTTACAGCTGGCCCGGATAGGATCAGATGTAGACTTGGAGGGTGAAGACTAAGACGAAGGATAGTCGAGCAGACTTAACGCCTGGCGAGACTCGAAGGCTAAGGGACTGAGAGTTTGACGAGGAGGATCTCACTAAGAGTCGCTTCACTCGAAGACCTAGTGGCACACCCAAAGAGGGCAGAGACTCGAAGGGACTGAGAGGTGAGGGACTCGAGGGGACGCAGAGGACTCAGGTGATATTCCAAGTAGCTCTAGCTTAGGGTTTACAAAACGAGATAGTACACTATATATACTATCGAGATGGAATGCAAAGGAATCCCAGGGAAGGGACGCGTCATCCGCAGTATGGAAGATAAGAAGCTGCGGAGGATCAGTCATACAATGATAGATAGATGACGACGTGATGGTGTCATCATGAGTCAGAAAGATAGGGAGAAATCGGAGTCAAGATAAGAACAGGAGATAGGAGGAAATGGGATCATCAGCGATGTGGAACGAAATGCGAAATCGCCCGAGATCTATGATACAGAAAGAATACAAAGTAAAGGCGATAAGCGTAGCAAAAGGAGAGAGAAAAGAGGTACATAGAGAACTCAGGAGACAGTCGTAACACTCATCAGGAAGCTCATCAAGGCCTGCTGCACACTCATCAATTTTATACACATTGCTCAATACAACTCCCACACAAATGACACCATCCATGCATTACAGCAAGCCCTTAATGACTTCCATGATCACAAGGACATTTTCATTGAGCTTGGACACCAGGTTTTTGTATATCATGTCATTGACATCAACATCTACACAGCGCAAAATGGAAAATCATCTAAAAAAATGCAACCAAACTTACTGAAGGAATAGGTGATCAAAGCATACAGTTCTTGAGTGATATTCCTTCTGTCTGTGTATCATGACACAGTGTAAGAAAGCATGTGAGCTCAATGGTTCAGCAGAGGAATGTTGAGGCAAAAGTTGAAAGTCCAGAGTGAATTTCAATCTTGCTGTGCATTCAGGAAAATACAGCCTTCATATTGCAAACAAACTTTCTATAACAAGCTTAGCTGCAGATTCTAGCTATTGTAATTCAAATACTGCTTACTACATGAATGATTGAATGAGCTTAGCAGGTGCTAATGAAAGAGGCAGAGCATTCTTAAACTCTTTTGTGCAGCAAAGTGGAAATTACAGAGTGCAAACCACAGCAAAAGCCACCTACTGAAGGTGATCAATGATAGTGTCTAGAACACACAACACTAATCCAAGCTATAGGAGGGACTCATTATTGTCAGAGGGAATCCAAAAGAACAAGACTAGCTTGTTCTGTTGGCTGCATTCATGATTTTATACTATAATATATGGTCCATGCTAGTGAGACTATACTTAATGTGGATGATGCACAAAAGGTTCAGAAGCTAGAATCTAAAATAAAATTTTAATAGTCTGGGCATTCCTTAAATTACAGACGATGCTTCTAAACTACAAGGTAATTTTAATATAAATGAAACAGCGATAAAACACGGTCTAGAACAAATATAAGATAGATCAAATGTAAATCATACCACAAGGCAAGACCAACCACGAGACCAGCCAGATAGTACAAGGCTGGTGTAGTCTGAGGTGTTGAAGGACTAGTATGTGTTGAAGTGGGAGAAAGGACCAACTGGTGTGGAGAAAGACAACTTGGAGATATGTGTGGAATGATGTAGGAGAATGTAGAAAGTCGCTAAACATATGGATCTTTGCAGCAGTTGATTGGAAACCATTTTTCACAGGGCTACTTATATGGCATTTTATTCTGGATACCAATTCCTCACAGACCACCTCAGACATGTCTTCTAGTCCCTGGGCAATCAGCCTGGGAGATACTCAGGTTCAAGGTTGCTGCACACTGCTTTACAGATGTACTTTGACTTCATCATCATCAGGATGGCCTAAAACTGAACTAGATCAGAAGAGTCCATATACAGAGTAAAGTCTGTATATACAGACAGAGTAATCTGTATAAATATGGTTATTATGTTTGAGAAAGAGGTGCCCAATTGATCCAAGTAATGCAGATTTCATGGCATACAGCCTTCCACAATGAGATATATTGATTATTTCTATCTTTCTAGCTAATGTTGTCCAATATTATAGTTCCAGTGATCACATTTATGAACACCTCTGGAAATGCCCATGTTATCTCCTATAACCTTCTACTCAACACAGCCTGAGAGGTATTTTCCCAAATCAACCTGGGTCCTCACTCAATGTTGAACTTGCAATGCATTCCAAGCTTGGACCTCAAAATGATGAGTGGACTTTAGTTTTTCAGCACACAAAAGCTTAGTCCATAGCATATAAGTCCCTGATACAGTTTTCAACTGTGCATGCGAAATTGCCATGATGTGGCTTGCCAGTGGACGGAGTCCATTCACGCCCTGGTTCTCGTAGCTGCCGCAATGTTTTCTGTTTTCTTTTCTTACTGTAATAGTACTACTGTACTGTTTTGTGCTGGCTTTACTAATTGCCGGATGGCCATCTTGATGTGGTTGAAGAATGTGAATGGAATGGTGTTGAGGTGGTCACAGAGGAGTTTGCCGAAGATTGCATCATCGATGTGAGTCATAGTAGTTTGAGGGTGTCTACACAGAGGTTTCCCACTGGGCGGGATCATCAGCAAGTTGCATTGTAACATAGAAGATTGAACACTACCTGTATCTAGTGCCCACTTGGGGTTGTTCCTGATTGTCCTACCCCACTGGATGGCTAGTTGGATGATGTTCATAACATCTTCATCCTGTAACATGTGCATTGGTTGAATGGATCTGTTCAAGATCAAGTATGGAATCCACGCCATGGCGTTGTGCATGACTTCCAACCACCCCAAGTTGCTGGTGCCATACCAATAAGTGGGACACTGTGGGACAAATTGAAGACGGTCTGTGATGATAATGAGATGATGTCAAAACTTGTTCAAGAAAGTACTCATGTTCGGGGGGGAGGGGAGGGGTAAGACGAGAGGAGAAGTATTAGAAGTGATCAAAGAGCATTTGACACAGTACTGGTCGCAACCAAGCCGCCCATGCGCACACCCAATGTCTGCTGGTGAACTTGTTAAGAGCTATGTACTAAGTCATCTATCACATCATTACCTACAAACTCATTGATATACATTACAGTAACTCACAATTAGCTCGATGGGATCCCAGAAAAAATCCACATCTCATGGCCCAGGGTTTGTCCTGTTTTGCAAGTACATCTGGATCCATATAAGTTTTGTTTTGTTTTTCAACAATGAGAGGCTAA
>JBBPOJ010000078.1:0-47891 GCA_038091395.1 Leccinum rimulosum
ACAAGATGCGTTTGAAACACTCAAAAATAGATTCACCACCGCCCCTGTATTATCATATCCAGATGATACCTCCACCTATCGTGTTGAATGCGATGCCTTCGACTTCGCTACAGGAGTAGTGCTCTCTACCTTGAAGGATGACAAATGGCACCCCGTAGCATTTATGTCACACTCCATGACCCCCGAACAGCGTAATTATCCCATCGCTGATAAAGAAATGCTCGCGATCATCCTTTCGCTCGAACAATGGAGACATTATTTAGAAGGTGCTAGACACACATTCGAAATCTGGACAGATCATAAAAATCTCCAGTATGTCATGAAAAGTCAGGACTTAAACCGATGTCAAGCTCGATGGGCCCTCTACCTATCTCGCTTCGACTATACTCTCGTTAACAAACCCGGTACCTCGATGGGAAAAGCCAATGCACTCTCTAGAAGAGAAGATCATAGAGCTGGAATGGAGGATGACAACAAACAAATGATGCTCATTCCCAACAACCGCATCAGATCTCTTGAAGAGATCACCCTCTTTGATAACATAAAAGAAAAGCATTCTGGTTGCACATCTCCAGACGGGTCGATCCTCCGTGAAGGATTATATTTTTATAACGACAAATTATGGGTCCCCTTAGAACTCCGCAGGGAAGTGTTGACACAATTCCACGATCACCCTATCTTCGGCCATAAAGGAGCCGAAAAGACACAGGAGTTCCTAGCTCAATACTATTCTTGGCCAGGAGTCAAGAAAGATGTACAGGACTATTGTCGATCATGCGAACGCTGTGCGCGTATGAAACCCACGAACGTTCCGCCAGCCGGATTATTACAACCGCTCGAGGTTCCTGAAGGACCCTGGAAAAGCGCATCGGCCGACTTCATCACCGGCCTCCCCCTTTCTCATGGCTTTGATAGCATCTTAGTGGTTGTCGATCGCTTCTCAAAAGAAGTAGCTTTCGCTCCAACCACGAAAACCATCACTTCGAAAGGAACAGCAGAGCTGTATAGAGATTACGTATGGAAGCATCATGGACTTCCTGATTCACTCGTATCAGATCGCGGACCTCAATTTGCAAGCCAATTGATGGTCGATCTCCTTAAATTATTGAAAATCGAGAAAAAGATGTCCACAGCATATCACCCGCAGACTGACGGACAAACAGAACGTGTAAATCGAGAACTCGGTCAATACCTCCGTCTCTTTACCACAGAAAAACAAGTCTTTGGTCTGAGCTCGGGATCGTGCTCATGGGAAAGGAAGGAGAAACAAATTTGTATTTACTACTCGGTAGTGATATACAAATTTTTGCGGGAGCTATCCGAGACGATGGGATATGGATGCGAAGGATATGGGAGAGAAGTGCGGGCGGCAGCGCGCGGCGCTGTCCGGCTCCGGGCCAACCTGGGCTGAGGATAAGCTGCGACCCGACAAATAGGCGTCCCAGGGCGACGACGCATGTAGCGAGAGCCGCAGACCCTAGGACTAGGAGGCGGACGGGACTAGACGTACCGTGGATCATTACCTGACCGGGGGTAATGTTAACCTGAGAAGGTTTTCATGCAACGCGGGGGTGGCTTGCATGTAGGGTGCAAGAACCTGCGCGTGCCTTCCTAGGTAGGCCAAGAAGGCGTCACTGGCCCAGCGCCCTTTCACCTTCACTACGTCGAAAGGGATGTTTCGTAGTAGGTATTCCAGGGTTGATCCAATGCGGATACCGTGCCCGAGCAGGGGTTGAAGGTTTGCATCCTTGAGCGCAGCCGTTAGGGTGTCAAGGAACTTTGCTTTGGTGAGGGGCTTGTGGCCCTTGCCGTGACGGTAGGCGAAGAGGGGACCATCTCGAGGGGGAGCGTTGATCGTCATGTGGTGAGCGAGAGCGGCGTGGGGGTCAAAGGAGCCGTCCTGCTTCGCCCAGTAAATATCCTCCCCTTGCGGGGCGGATTTGGTTTGGGGCAAATGAAAATTGGTCACCTCATTTCCTTGGCGGTCGCGCTCAACGCGGACATCCGCTGGTTTGACGTGCAGGGTAGGGTTGAATATTTTTAGGTTTTTCAGTGTTAGCTCGCCGGAGCGAGCGCAGGCGAAGAAAGCGGTAGTGAGACAGGCGAAGACGGCTGCATGGAGGGGGCGGGACAGGGAGAGGTGATCGCGGATCGCTGAGATGGTTTGCGTGGTGTAAGGCTCGCGCGGGGGTCGTTTGGTCTGGGGAGGAGCGAGAGCTGACGCGGCTTTGAGGAGAGCGTCCATTTCGACCACGTTGAGAGGGAGCGAGAGTCCGTGGAGGGTGTGCCAGGAACGTACGCCAGCGACGTAGTTCGCGATCGCGCTTGCCGAGTAGGAGCCAGCTAGGGTAGCAATGAAGGCGGAGATGAGGTGGGATGAAGCGGGGGCCCGGTGGGGCTCGGGGACGTTTCGGCTGTCACAAAAGATGTGGAAGGCGAGAAGGCCGGTTCCGTATGTCTCCTTGGTACTGGGTCTCCAGGCGCTAGCGAGAACCTCATAAATTCGGTCAATGTCCCTCCGCGTCAGGACGGACTTTGAGTCACCGGGAGAGCGAACCTGGACTGGGGTCCACAGCAGAAGCCGGTCCTTTGCTTTGCATGACTACATCAAGATAGGTCCATATTTCAATATACGCAACAGCGGGCAAGTAATATCCTACACACCATGCATCGTGTTCATCATTGCTTATCTACTTGGTACAGATCGACCTACGGGGGTTACACAAAGCCAAGGCACAGATTGAACTGCGCCCACTCGACGAGGACGATTACGCCTGTCCTGGGGAAGCCATCGCAAATTCGGCCGTTGCAGTGGAAACACTTCTGGCGCTGTGTTCTGAAGTTGAAGAGGGCCGAAACCAAACCAATATGAACAATGTCGTTGTGCAGGGACCCGACGTCTTTGAAAGTAATCGCATTTTTATCCATCCAGCAGAATACGAGCTGCATGACGCAGAATATGTTGAAGTGGAGGTTCTGTTAAAATTGTATGCATCTCTCTCCTCGTCGCTCACAGATGCATCGCTGATCGCTGTGGACAGAGGGTCGTATCCCCCGAACACAAAAGAACCGAATGGTTCCCACATCTACCAGTTGATTCTTAAAGGAATGAAAGTGATGCCGTTTTCAGACTACCTTTTAAACAGCTGCGAATACGATGAACCCGACAATGATGGAAATGGGAAAAGAAAAGCTCAGGTAGATAATGCAAGAGGGGAACGTGCATCCAAGCGTACCGTGACGGAAGACAAGGAGATCATGACGACGATTGATTGTAGAAAGTCGTACTATCATGTATTCATATTCATTCATTATAGAAACTTGTATCAAATGTTTTATTCGTCTGATGAGGCAACTGCCTGAAGAGAGCGGGAGTCGGGGACTGGCGCTCCCGGGCACCGCTTATGATATAAATACTTGAATGCAGCAACCGAACAAGCCAGTCTTGTTCTGGTTGGATCCCCTCCATCCTACACAGTCCCCTTCCATAGTTAAGTTCGAGTCGAGGTGCCATAGTCCGTCAGGATTTAGGTTGCCTTCATTTGAGCGCTCAGTAACAATTGGTTCAAGATGCTCCGCATTGATCAAAAAGGGATACAATAGCATTGATGACGTGACTCTTTCCGGACCCACCAATACCTGCTAGGTGCATTAACATCTGTGTTTCGTCTGAAATGCACGTTGTTGTTCAGCGTTTCGTAGTAGGTTGAAGGATTCTTCGATCTCGTCAATCAGACCAAACTTATCGTCCGCAGTCGTTTGTTCGCTCGTGGTGTCGTGTGCCGACATGGTGTCCTGCAACTGCCCGATGTTAATTTCAGGCTGACCATCTATTCACGTGCGTTTGTACGCTTGCAGATCGTCATCTGACTCTTCCGAGTCGGAATCATAATCCGGACGGGGGCGTTTCATACCTTTAAGCTCCTTCATTCCATTCGCCAAACACGTTAAATCGCTCCTCAAGCTTGGAGAAACCTGCACAACATTGTAATTGAAAGGTTTCCCTTTTCCTTTGAACTTGTTGGAGTCGTTCATAAAGCGATGAACTAGATCTGTGATAAATGGCTCGTCCTCGCGGATGACTGGTGGTGATTCTTCGTCGTCGCCATCTTCCAATTCTGCAATATCTTTTTACAGAAGTTGAACCCTCAACTGGTTCGAGATCCATGCCAACTGCATCAAGACCTATTTCAACACTCATCATATCAGGAAAGATGTGAAGTTGCTCTTGATTGTGACACGTGTGAAGTAAGTTGGAGTAGTCCGTCTTTGCATCTTTGCATTCAGATCCCACCTTCATATTCTCGATTAATCGGCGGGATGTGTCAGATAACTGGCATTCGCAACGACGATATGACACGATCCACGTCTCGCCAGATAAGAGCAAGTCACTCAGAGTTCACGACGGAACAAATAAAATGACCATAATTCGGCACGGCTTCGTCTTCCTCAGATTTGTCTCGGCACAGTATATTGTGGGCGATCAACACTGGAACCTTTTTTTGGCGTCGTAAGCAAAGATCGTGAGTGGCAAATTGCGGATGAGCCACAGACGAAAATGATCCTCGTCTACCATGAGTAGACCGTTGTCCAAGTTCAAGTAAGCTGTCATCATGCGAGTCCGTGTCCGGTGTCTCAGACATCGCAGCTTTCTTCTTCAATTTTCATGTGTATACTGCAAATTCTGCAAACTCCCATAACGAAAGCTTTTGAAAACGTTCGGAAGTAGGACGATAAATGTAATCATACACCTCACTGCTCAACATGACGTTGTCGGCCGATGTTTTGATGGTCAAATCAATAGAAGTCAGTTCATCCCCTCCTTCCCAATTTGGTGAACAGATTTCGACTCCGAAACTCTTCCATTGAGAGGAAGTCACCCTTGGCTATGAAGCGCCGCTTGCAAAGATTCGATCCCCATGTGCATTTTCCGCTCACTTTTAGTGATGTAGTCGGTGATGTAGAACACAAGCGCTTTCACTGCAGGACCAGAGCCAACGAATTTGATATCTATGTTCGACTGCAACAAGAAGAGGAGTACATCATTGTAATTATTTATCCAAGGATGATGTTTACGAAGCAAAATTGACTAAGTCTCTTCATCAAGCACGGTTAATAAGCAAAGCTCCCCGTTAATTCGCATTTAACACGTAAAGTCATCGCGTGGTTCGCCCTCCGTTAGGTATTTAAAACAAGTGTCTGTATGCTCGTGCCAATTACATATAATTGCCAACCATTTAACAAATGTTTGAAAAGGAGAACGAAAGTCATCTTCATTCAACGTCTCGACACAGGGAGCCGCTTGAAGTCTCAGGTCATCATGGAGTCCAGTCACAATAGACGGGCGCTTCGCAGACACAGACAGTGTGAGTTCCTCCGTTTCACTCAACTCATACTTAATTATGTCTTCCATCCAATGAAAAACACTTTCTTTGAATTGCGCATCTGTTTCTAGACGGTCCCGTAAAAGTTGAGGGGATGGATTGCCCGCAAGCCATACCAATAGGTCATAGTGTAATGTTCCCCTCCCCTGTGCTTTGACCATACCATAATACACAATACTACATTTTCCAAATAAACCGTCGTCTTTACCGTACTTTAGCACAAAAGAAATAAAGAGAGACATTTGGCGGTCAAATGCTTTCGCAGCAGCATCAGGATGCTTCGCTACGAAAACAAAACGATCACAATGACTCATTGAACACCATTCGTCTGCAGGTAATACTGCATAGTATGCTACCAGAACAGATGAAATGTCATGTGGGTTCAATGTGATGAATAACGCGGGTGTCCCATATGTCCGCAACAGCGAACAAATCTCATTTTGTCGAGACTGCTTGTACCCATCACTGCCTCTCAGATTTTTGGACGCCATGTTAATCTGACCAAGCAAACACACTGCGTCTCGTTCTGCATCATTTGCCGGTTTCACAAACAGGTCTTTAACCCATTTCTGCGCAATTTCCGTCATAGATGGGCCCAGTTCTCGTAATTTGTCACCAAATGCTTCGTGAGAAGTTGACTTAACGGCAAATGTAGTCTGTGCAGATGTCGCCCGCTTCTGAATGATGTTCTTTGCCGTCGACTCTGCCATCTCCTTGCCCTTGTTCTGCTTCTTCACTGGCGCCTCGCTCTCACTCTTGCTCTTCTCCCCTTTTTCGTCCGACGACAGAATAATCGGCTCAGCTCTCTTGCTAGAGCTGGCCTTTGCCACGGAAGTCCGGGCCGGCCTGGTAGCTGCTACGAGCGATCAGTTCGGAGCCCATACGACAAAGACCGGAAGACTTACCTTTCGTCGGAGGTACTACGATCTCGACCTTGGTCTTCTTCCTCACAGCACCTCGCTCTCCTGCCCATGAGCACTTGCCCTTGAGCCGGTAGCACCGCAGGCATGCGGTACCGGTGGACTTCTGGCACTCATCGAGCATCCCAGCCCTTTTGCAGGAATCACAAGGTTCGATGATGGATTGAATGGGCATGAGGGAGGAGATGGATGTGGTGGAGAAAAGAAAGAGACATGTGGAGGAGTCCACACAAACCGACGCGCCTTAAAAAGACGTGTCGCATATGTTCAAACTCTGACGCTGACATAAGCCGGTGTGGAACTCAACTGAGGACGGTCGATATCTAAGTCCGAGTCCTCTGCGGATGTAGAGACCTATGGGTCTCTGTTTGAGTACACTCCATTTTTCACGCATTTTACATAGTCTCCCTCTCCTCCTTTGCTCCTTCCGGACCTGCTCTCTGCGGTCTGGACCTCTTTCTCTCTACTCCGGACCTATTCGTCCCTATACCGGTACTCCTGTACACCCGGTCTTCCCTTACCTAGACCGGTCTGTGCTCGTCGCAGATCGGAGACTCCGAGTCGTACCTTAGAACTTCTTTTTGCTTTGTTTTGTTTTGTTTCAGGATCGCTACATCTACTTAGATCATAGCTACGAATGCCCGGTGACTATAAAAGATTTGTATCTACTTTGGAAATACAGTTTCCGCTACCTTGCACTTACCATCTATTCGTGAGTCGTCGCCTTTCAGCTCGTAGCTCCCTACAGAGCTCTCCTTCACCATTCATCACACCGCCGATGTACCGGACTACCTCTCCTCCTTACCGGACCAAGACTGGGCTACCGCCAGCACCTCCAGACTACATCGGACTGCGGTTCTATGCTGTTCCCCGCGTCAAGGAAGATCCCCGGACTTTCGGTCACATCTGTCTGAGTTTAAATCTACCATTGTGTGTCACGCATGCCGGATTGTCTACTACCAGCATCACTGTGGCCGTTCTTCAAGTTTTTCATCTTGTGCTCCCAAGTCTATCTGCTTGCTGTATCAAACTATAGTAATGGCTATCAAAACTCCCTCCAAGCCAGTTTCTCGCACCCCAAAACAAAAGGCCACACCTGCGGGCACCCGGCAGGCCGCCAGCTTCAAGTCAAAGTCAGTCGCAATTACTACGAAGGTTGCCGGCACACCACCTAAGGACAAGGAGAACATCAAAAAAGCTCAGGTTGTTATCCAGTAGGTTTGATTGGATTTATACACACATTTTCGGCTGATATTTGGCATTTAACCCTTCTCGAGGACTCGCTCACATAGAAGGTTACTCTTGGCTTTGACAAGGGGAGTTCTATCAATCCGACTCCAACCGGAAAAGAGAAGAGTCTCAACCAGCATTACTCTGACATTGCAGAGGCTTTTTTTCTCAGTGATGCTCCTCTTCATCTCTCAATATTGACAAGAGTGATTAAAAACCGTGTCACCAAGTAGGTAAATCATCATTTAATGTATAGTTCTGTTTTTTATGTTCTGTACCAGCCTCAAGTCCGCATATTGATTCTAGCCTTCAGTGATGGCTTTTTTCTTACCTATTTTCATATATACGCATATTTTTCCTCTGCTTTCATTCACATTCATTTTGTGACTTTTTGGTCTAAGTCTACTGTTGATCATATAGAAACCTGAAAAGTGCCAGCTTCATCTCTTCACGTCTAATTCTTCCTTTCAGCAGCTCTACATTCCTTCCCTCTTCCCTTGCCCTTTCCTCTTCTTTGGGTGCCTCTCTACCAGCCATCCACTCTGCATACTGTTCGTGTTCTTCAGCCATGATACGAAGACCTTTGCGGAAAAAATGGTCACGAGTGATGTTGATACCCTTTTGATAACCTAGGATAAAGGAATACAAGTGAATGCAGGAAATTATCTAGAGGCAAGCATATTGGACATGATCTTATGTATTGAGCTGAATGCAAAGACCTCGCAAAGACTGCCAAGTTCCCTTGAGATATCCAATAGCATGTTCAGAGCGGATATGGATTTTGGAAACATAATAGTTGTAGGTGGTATTTTCCTTTGTATCTTTCTCTGGTCTATAGTATAAGGTAAATATAAACCATATTCATAATAAAATAAAATAATACCCACTTTTTATATGGACTTTGGCACCAGTCATGAAGAGGATAGGCTGTATCAGCAAAAATCCAATCATCAGGACCTAGCAAAAGTTCATGCTCCTTGAAGATACATGTCTCAGAAAATGCAGTGGAATCATGTTGACTTCCTGGAAGTCCAACAGAATAGTCCACGATGCGAAGATCAGGAGTAGATACAATCTGGAAATAGATCAAATTTATTCATATCACAAATTCAATTGAACATACCTGCACATTCAAGGAGTAATTGGACTTGCGATCATAAAAAGAATTGCCAAAGTGACCAGGGTGAGAGTAGAGAGGAACCAAGCTTCCATCAACCATCACCCATCTATTTCACCATGCTGGACATGAATTATCCTCAACCCATTGCTTTGCCTCCTCCTTCTCCTCCTCCGATGGCCAGTAGAGTACTGCATTGCGAAATGTAGGGTGACAGATTGCAGTCATAACTCGGTTGGTCACAAGCCAAACAGTCCCATAGCCAATTCCAGCCCACAGAGCAACCATGGTTGTGCTGATTGCATTGCCATAGTGTCCAAACTGATACAGAGCGATGGCAAGCTGGGCTGCAACAGATAGCCTTTGTGGGAGATTAGACTGATTCTGAAACACCGGATCATCCTTCAAGGCAGCTAGAAGTACATTGAAGCACTGTGGAGTCATCCGAACATGTGTCCAAAATACCTCTGGATGCTCTTGTAATCGGTGAGCAGAAGTCGTAAATTCTCACCACTCTTGATGGTTCAGCTCCTCTTCATCTACCGTGTACATTTTGGTGTGAACATCGTCCTGGGTGCCAATGTGAGCATCTGCAGTCTCCACTCAATGTGGAATCTGCGCTGGGTCATGTTGACCATCGCGTTCCTCGTCAGCAATATTGCTTCTGTCATCGCTGTGCTACAACTATTGAGGATGTAGCTACAAAGTCCCAGGAATGCCTGGTGACTATAAAACACTTGTATCTAGTTTGGGATAAATATCTTGCGACATCTACGAGTTACTGTCAACTAGGCAATGATCTCTTTTGCCTTATAGCTCACTATAGAGCTTCTCCTCACCGTCCATTGCATCGCTGACACACCAGACTTCCTGTTCTCTTTACCAGACTACAACCGAGCTACCCTCAGCACTTCTAGACTACCTTCAGACCTCTCCCCAATGATGTCTCCCTCGTCAATCCGAATCCAACTCCCTTCTGCCGCCACAAACCCCACTGTCGTTACAGCCACCTCCTAGTTTGCTGCTGTCTCCTATTCTCCTCCCACTATCTGTCGCATTGCCGGTACAGTAGCCACTATTTTCCCTACTCACCAGACTACTGTTCGCATCACCAGCAAGCACCTCGCCCATGACTCCCCTATTACCGGCAATATTGTGCTTTGCCCTCATGTCATAACAGACATCTATCGAAACACCGCCACCATCCTACCCACTGTCCGTACCTTTGCCAGCAGTTGCATGGACCTCTGAGTTCTTACCATCTCCCCTGCCCTCGTTAATCTTCCCACAACCATCATCTCACTCGTTATCCGAGTCACTGTCCGCCCCACTACTGCTATTCCTACCATCCCCTACTCCATCACTGCCACTTGCACTGTTGCCACTACCACTGGTCGCATCGACGTCATTCATACCGTGGATTCTTGTTGGTGACAGCCTTTGTCTTTTTTGTAGTTATATTAGCCATATCAGTAAAAAAGAATGTTGCAATATTCAACAATTAATATGTAAATTTATAGGGAGTTATGTCACCGTGCATGATTGGGTGTGACCCGACAAAGTGAATTATGTAATGTGGGTCAAATTGTCACTCCACCCTCCAGTCAGACCAATAAAAGCTAGAGTTTGAATGCTTGAAATGTTAATCCAGCATGCTGTCAAAAATTGATTTCAAACATCTAACAGTGGCTCCGAGATCTATATATCCTTCACCAAGCCTAAAACACCCTGCAGTACAACAATGGCTACATGCTATACTATCATCTTGAATTTCCTGAAATGGAACAAAACAGAACCAGAACCAATAAAAACCGATTGTTCAGTCTTTTTCGGTCCTTTGTCGGTCCGGTTATGGTTAAAAACCGGTCTTTCTGGCTTCACAATTTAATACTTTATTGTAGCATTCTGAAACTATTGTTTTTATGCACAATGGTTCACACAATCTAGAGATATGATGATTTAATATGTCATTGAATATAGGTTTGTAGAGAGCCAAAAGTATCAAGTACCAATATGTGGATCTCAGAAGTGATAGGCGGGCTCAATGGTGGCTATACTGGATGTAGTAGACGCCCCGAGTGTTAATTACAGCCAATAATAGAGTTGATCCACCCAGAAGCGAGTGAGATATACCCAATCTTGACCCCTATGTAAATATATTGTCAAAAATATCATAACTGACTCAAATCAAAGCACAAAAATATGGAAAAGTCAGGGATAATATCCATATGTACTGCAAAATATGGGTACATAGAGGCTACAGCCCAAGACTGGTTAAAACCAGTTTTCTTTGGTCTTTTCATTTTTCCAAAAATCAACAAACCAAGACCGAACCAAATGAAACGACCGGACCAATCAGGACCGGTCTTGGTCAGTTCGGTTCAGTTAAAAACTGGTTGTTCATTGGTCTTATGACCGGACCTTTAATCACTAAGTTTGGCTCATAGACAGGAGCTCTATCATGATCATATGAGAGATTCTAACTGGAAAAAGTGAGTTCTTTGGTATATGTAGCACATAAAGGGGTAGAATGTAAGAAAGGCCCATTAGAAGACCTTAGTGCATCACTGGATCCTGACCAATTGAAACACTAGACTCAAGATGCCGAAAGAAAAGATTTGACAAGAGGAGAAGAACTAGTAGACATTGATATATTGCGTCTATGTCCAAATCCTCTCTTCACTTCAACTTCTTTTCCATTCTCTTTCGGATCTACTAGCATATAAGTAACCTTCAGAATTTCATCAATATATATTGCTTGCCTTCATAGCAAACACTGCATAACCGGTTACTCAAATCATCCTTGCACCATACACCGGTTCCGTCTGTATATAGTATGATTCCATATCATAGGCATCTACTTTTGTCTTTAGGATAAACAAAGTCCAGAATATATTCCTGTGAGCTTGACATCAATTGTCTCCAGAAACATGATAGTAATCCCACTGAGATTGTCCATAGTGAATAGCTTGGTGTCATTAATGAATAATTGAGTCCGGTAATCACCATGTCACTCTGCTTCAACAACTCAATCACAAGCATGCTGAGGTCTACTATGGGACCGAAGCAGAGCTGAACTCGCCAAGTGTCCTCAATCCTGGACAGCTGAAAGACAGACAAACAAAAGTGTTCGATGTGTTGGTAAAGAAGCTGTATGGGCAGCTGAGATTTTCGATTTGGGTGAGATTAATCCAGCAATATTTAGTGCAGCACCAACAAACTGTTGGCATTCAACCAAAAACATCAGACAAGATGTTTTCCGACGCTCTGGATGGCTCACTGACTGAAGAGCATAAAGACATGTTCCACACTGTTTATCTTGTTTGGCGAGCTACTTCCATTGCATGGGAGGAGTTTATGAAAGTCAATGATTACACCCCCTTCATCAAATATACACTACTTGATCAATTGCAGATGAACCAACGAGAAGCTATGTTGTCTATTGGGTTGGTTTGGCAGTTGCGATCATTGCTTGTGAAGAGGGTTGAAAGTTTTTTGGATGAACATCGCATTCAAGTCCCATGATGGAAAGATTGGGACACATACGAAGAAAAACCAGATTTCACCAATACCTCTCTTTTAACTTGTATCCCTAAAAGCTATCATGGAGAAACCTTGGGAAAAGCGATGGAAAGAACTCTGGTGGCGCCAAAAGTAGAATTTTGTGCAGGAGAGGCCATAGCCAGCATCATTGAGGTTGTGAAACAACAGTATATTGGTCTCATTGATACACCAGATGGTCTCCTTCTGGATCCAGCTTGGACAAGTCTATGAAATGTTTCCTTATGGTGAGTTTACGTGTGATTTAGTACACATGTGTACTGAAAATAATGATTATTAATTAATTTAAACGGGATTTAGCTCAGCTTGGTGCATAGCAAGCAAGTCGGTTATGCAATCTGACCTTGGATTTAACCCAAGCATTGTTGGGAACTGAATACATCAAAGCTATCAAGGGAATGGATTTAGGCAAGGATCTGGAATGCTTGAATTTTGCCTTAACCAAAGACGCAGAGGATTTCTGGGATGGCAGTTCAACATTGGATCCCACTGGACAGCTCATCCTGCAATCATCCATGCTAAAGGGTGTGAATGCAAAGAAGAAGCTGGTCAAATCAAAAGCTCCACTGGATAAATCATTGTCTTTGATGGACTATGTTGCAGCATACGATAAAAGATCTCGGAAGGCTGCTGTTCCCAGGAAGATCAAGCCAAACAAAGACTCCAGGTTGGTAGTGCCAGCACTATCCATATCAACTATTAACTGGTTAGTGAATTCCAGTTTTGTTTTTGATACTCTCATGATTTATATATCAATTCCTAACCCCTAGGTCCTTTGCAATCTCTAAGTCATGGATCCTCTGCAAGTTATTAAATTTATCCATGATTAATATACATGTGTATTAAATACTCTTAGATAAATGTTGTTTCCCTTGTGGTGGTTTTTCTGAGGATGAAGATTCAAGTTATTATAATTCTAAGGTTTTGCACACTGGTGATGATAGTGATGATGCTGTTATCAATGCCTTTGTTTAACAGCTTACTGAATTTAAAAGCTGTGAGATGTTGGAAGGTGGGATGGTTATTTTAAACTGGCTAGAGATATTGGAATGCTTATAAATATCTACATTTACCCCCGATGGTGAATAGTCCAAGGTTGTTTAAGAAAGTTTATTCAAGATCTGCGATGGCTTTACCAGCAAGCCAGATTACAAGGAGTTTCTCAATTGGCTCCTTAGGTCATTGTAGAATGCGAGCACACCCTTCACAGCGTCATATCTGGTTCTATCGAACTAGTTTGCTGTGTTCTGCGCAGAGGCTTCATGTATGAAGTGTTTGAACAATTGGCAGACCAGGGACTCAAAGTTCCAGTTGTGAATCCTGCGCTCCAAGGATTCAACCTCGTAATTGTACCATTGAGCGGCCATACATTCTAGGTATAGCCCCACGTACAATACACGATCGTTGTCGTGATCTGGACCCACAATCTTGAACATGCGGAAATACTTTGGCAGTTGGCTAAGCCATTCATCGAACCGCTCTAGGTCACCTTGACTATTGTATTTACTCGGTTTAGGTGGATTCACTGTGGCCTTAACCTCTGGCCCGACTTGGCCAAGCGGTTCGCCGACCATCTCGTAGATTCGTCGAGCGCATCGCTCTTCCATGGTATCCATGTACCGTCCATTACCTGGGGTATATCCCCTCAGGTATCGTGGGTCATTTCGCCCATTGTTCCTTCATTGAACAGGGTCTTGATCACTGTTGGATTCGCTTCCGCTGGAGTCATTATCACTTGGGTCTCTGCCTGGCGGTCCCAGAGGTGATCCTTCTGGGGACAGTCGTCCTGGGGTTGATCACCTCCGGAACCACCTCAGGTCCCACTTCTCGGTGGCAATAAGGACCCGAGAGGTACCCTTCCTTGTCGGGCGGAAATTAACCTCTGAGGTCCCTCCATCCATCCGGCATCCCCCGATATATTCCCACATCAGCAAATTATTGCAGCTGTGCCGAATCCTCTGCACAGCGCATCAAATGCATAATCGAGCGCGTGCACACCCTCCCTCGATGGTGCACATGCGCACCCCACGCGATCTTTGGATGGGTCCTCAAAAACACTCCCCGTCCCTAGCGGCAGGCTTTTCCCCCTCACCTCACCATGCCACAAGACACTCCGAGTCGACACACATTGGCCTCCCCGCCCCGCGTCCGCAATTCCAAGAAATCACGAACGTTAGCGACCTTTCCGGGTCGCGAACGCAAGCGACAACGAATAATGGCTGAACTGCAAGCACTCCTCAACAATGATCCGGTGCCTCCCCCTCCATCCATCGATTCTGCACATGCGGAGGCAGCAGCAATCCACGACGATGCTTTCGAGGAGGTCCCCTTTGACCCTGACCCCGACGCTGCTTTTGATATCCAACCTGAAGACGAACCTCAGGCCACCACTGGCACCACTGGCACCAAGTCGCAACGATCGGGTGCTCAAGCCAAGATCAACCACTTTGCCAGATGGACCACGATGATACCCTCCCTCGTCACCCCATATCTCTCATACTTGAAGCAAACGCTTGGCAAGACCGTACGACCTCCGCCGGATGCCATATCACATTGCGACGCCGCATGTGAGCTCAAAAAGCATGTACTGGTAGCGTTATTTTACGATTGTAAGTTTTTCCTTTTCATCCGATGTAGCTCAATGCACTCAACCACGACAGACTTTACGTCAATTACCGTCCACTCCTGTCAATGCGCCTCTTTATCTCAAGTTCTCCTCTACCACGGCCTCTTCCCCACGGCCCCCTCCCAGCCCCGCCTCGCCGTGTCGGTGGAACTACTGGCATTCTACCGGGCGCTGTTCGAGCGCTCGTGCGATGCGGTGAATGCCCTAGCTATGGCGTTGCATGTGCACTATACACGACGAGGCTTCCGTATGATGGACAAAACGGTTAGTTCAGTCCGATCACCCGCCTCACAGTACTGATGCTTCTGCAGGGCACACCTGTTCAGGAGCCATATCGCCGAAGTCTAGGTCGAGCCATTCAATGGTTCGATGTCCTGCAGATCGAGCTGGACAATCGCATCGAGAAGATTCTTGCAAAGTGCCGCGAACGTATCACCCACCCCGCCACCCCTGTCGATCTCGATCCAGTGACAGCCCCATCCGATCAGGCACACACCGAGCGAAGCCGTCCTTCCACGATATGTGACCCGCTTCTCAGCCAGCGGTGTCCCGCGTGTTTCGGTGGGAGCACATTCGGCAGACCTCTCAACGAAGGTGCAGACATTCATGTTGCTACGGATGGCAACTTCCATCACCGCCACCGACGCACTGCTGGCGACTGTCCAACCTTCTATCAACCGCGCTATTTCCTTCCGAAATCTCAAGTTGACGCTGTTGGCAAGCGTATCGAAAAAGCACGCAAACGCCCTCTTCGGTCACGAACAGCCCAAGTACCTGACGAGGCAGTTGACCAATGTGAATCATCATATGAAGCCGCGGATGGGAAGAAGCAAAAGACTTCTATGGAGAGCTACGACGACACCGGAGTGATGGCAATCATCTGTCGCCACGATATTCCGCTCTTCTTTGCTAACATCGACACGCCTGGCGAGCAACAGAAGTATAGTGTCGCATTAATAGAACACATTTTCTCTCTTCTTCCGCCGCAAGCAACTGTAGTTGTATTGTATGATGTCGGCTGTGTACTCGACCGTTCGCTTGCCCAGGTAGGTCTCCCGCCAAACCCAGTGCCAGAAACTAACCCTTCACACAGTATGACATGCTCGACTCAACCATTACGTCGCGATTGCGGTTCGCGACCACAGCGATGCACGCGTACGGGCATGAATGGGCTTGTCAGCTAGTATACAATCCACGCATCATTGAAGGTCTTGGACTGACGGATGGCGAGGGAACGGAACGCCTTTGGTCACGGTTCATCAAGCTAATCGGGATAGAGCGGTCCTCATCTGTGAGTCTCCATGAGAACCTTCCATATTTGCCACTGATCCTTCCCAGCGGCAACGACGACTGTGGCTCATTGATCGGCAAGCCGACTTCGTCGCAGGCGAAATGTTACAAGATTTGGGGCAATGGCTCAAACGCCGACTCAAGAAAGGTATTCGAGACCAAGGTGATGCTGCACAGAAAGTACTTGACCAATGTGGTGTCTCGGTCGCGGATCTTCGCACTCAGTGGATGGATCAACGGTCTGCACAGTTGTCCATTCGCAACCGTAAGTCTTTCAATTTGATATCTGTCGTGCAGGCTCAAGCACCTGCACCATATATACTAGACGCTCCCGCGAGACTTAAGAAAGAGATTGATAGTGTGCTTATACTACAAACGGAATTGGACGCTTCAGAGCGCACCTTGCAAACAACTCGCACAGCTATCGAAAAAGAACAAGCGGCAGAGATGGCATTGGAAGCCCTTGACAGCATGGAACGCACCCACCGCCGCCTTCTCGAGAAGGTGGAAGGACTCTATTCTTCGCTTAATGTCCAGGAACAGTTCCCGGCATTGGACGGCGTTAATTTAGACTTTGTAAGAACCCTCCTTCTCGCGCGCGATCTCAAGATCAACATCCGAAAACGTGCAATTGGGAGTTTCTTTGAATGGGATAAACTTGACCGTGCCGTCGGAGGCAAAGACAAGGCGCTCGGTGAGTGCTATCAATCACGGAGGGTATGTAGCTCATACTCCAGCCAGGCACGAAACTTCACCAACAAACCCGCAAAGCAATATCCAAGCGCCAGCCCGCACTTATGTCCGCGATCCGCAAGTTCAACAAGTACTGCGAAGCGCTCGAACAGCTGTACGACCCAGCATATGCCATTCCGCTTCCCACACCACTCCCGACAAAGCTCACAGAACTACGTGACGACGAGACTCTCCTCCAGGACATCTGGATCACGCCAGCTGAAAAAGAAATCCCCCGCTGGCTCTCCGATAGAGAAGTTCGCGAGGGGATCCGCGCCCTTCTTAAACGGGATAGGTGTCGAGAAGAGCAACGGCGACTAGCCATAGAAGCAGAGAACATGTGCCGATGGTTCGGCGATGAACTCGGCACAGTGGAACTTGCTCTTCGACTCCCCGAATGTAAGTTTCCCTACCATCTTTGGATATCTTGCTAACTTGCCACTAACAGACTCGAAATACCATCTTATAATCCAACAACAGTGTGAAACCATCAAACACTTATCAACGCAATGGGCAACACCATTGGCCTCATCTGCTCGTTATGACAGCCGCGCGCACGAGGCGACCAAGCTGGCAGAATCTCTTTCGGGACTACCCCCCACCACCAAGGACTCAGACCTCCAGTGGCTTCCACCGGCGGTTGTCTGCCACGTTCCAACTGCTGCTGACCCCGACGATGACCTGGAGGAAGACTCGGAGTATGAATTTGAAGACCCAGCACTAGACAACACGCTAGCGCCCGAGGCAGTAGTCCTCGGCGATATTATGGACGGCGGAGATAATGAGGAAGAAGAAGACTCGGAAGACTCCCACCTTGAACCCACCGTGCTCTTCCATTGGAAGGTTCTTGAGGTGAGTCACAGTCCTTCGGAACTTCCATGTCACGTCCATCCAGGCCAGGAACTTGTTAACATCACACGCCCAGACATTCTCTTTGGACCATGACCCCAATCCAATTCCGGCGGAGGAAGCAACGGAGTCAGAGCAAACGCAGCTTACGCGAGTATGCCCCGCCAGCAACGGCTTCGGCAACATTACATTCGAACCCAGGGACATCGGCTTATTACATACAGGAGACGCCCGCCTGAACGACACCTGCATCAACGGATGCGCTGCTCTGCTCCACACCACTCACATCAGCGGTGACTATTCACCATTCGCTATCCTCTCCACGCACGACCTACTTCGCATCCGGTACAAAGCGGACGACAACGACTTGTGGCGCAACACGTACCGCAGCAAGTACTGGGAAAAAGCCATATGGATCCTACCCATTCATCGCCCCTCATCTTGGGGGCACTGGGTAATGGCCAGCATCCACTTCGACACTCACCAAATCATGCTGTTCGACAGCCTCGCAGAGCGCCAACCCTGGCGAAACGATCTACCGGTAAGACTTGGAGCCACCGGCAGTCGGATGGATCGCAAAAGGACTGACTACAAAGCTTCCAGGACATCATGGAATTAATCATCCGTTTGTCCAATGTGGCAACCGCACGGCGGGGAGTGACCCGCAAGGTTGAAGGACAATGGAATGCCTTTCCAGTCACGGTGAGTACCACTGGCACACCCAGCTCTCCAAACCGCCATCTTAACACCATGTCTACAGATCAAACCTCTTCAAAGCAATGCGGTGGACTGTGGCGCATGGGTCCTCGCGCAAATGCAGGCGCTTTTTCGGGGACATGACGCCCCGGCGATGAGCGAAGCAGACATGCCCGCCTTCCGCCGATACCTTACATCACTCGTAGTACGCGTTCCAGCGGTGGTCTAGACGTAGCATTACATGTATTGCAGTTTAATAGAAGTTACGTATTGGCAACTGCCTTTGAACTATCAACGAAGGAACCCCTGCCTGCCTGATCGGACAACGCGCCGCAACCATCGTGAAATTTTTTGATTAGAGGGCTGATGATCGTATGAGCGCTGTACCTTTATTTGGGAAGGGAATGATCGTCTCCGCACATTGTAGGACAAAGTGAAATCAAAACACGTACCTGGACAGCGATTCCGGGAAGCGATCGCATGATATAGACATCATGGAATTCATTACCGTTGATGAGAACACCGCGATCAGTGATGGCGAGGCTAAGAGCCCCCTATTCTGGTGATCTGGCCGTGAGGCGTGGTGAGCGTGTGTGAGCGTGTCGAACCTGCAGAGATAGCAAGGCGGACCCGCAGAGTCATTGGGGGGCAGGAGCCAATGTTGAAAATCTATAAATGCGAGACGCCATCAGCCACACGCAATAACAGTAGTAGCACCTCACCTAAATGCCCGAATCGCAGTCAGTTTGGGTTCTTGTCAACAAGGGTAGTACCCCCGCTGCTGGTATCTACCCCGCATGGTCAGTATGATCGCGGCACGTGATGAGTCAAGTGGCATACTCACGATTACACAAGTCCTTCAATGCGTTGTGGCCGTGGAGCGCCGCCCCTCCCCCTTGCTATTCAGTGCCTCTCCAGAGCCGAAGCACAAGCACTATTCCGACTCATGCGGCCTGTCCTTGCGACTTTGACGGCGACGCCGTCGACTTCGGAGCTACTGGCTGCTTTTGGTGCAGCAGATGCGGTTCGAAATTTCTTCGGCACTGCGCGCACTAAATTCTATGTGGTCATTGTGGGTTCTCCGCCCGGTATCCATCGCTCAAGGTTGGTGAGTAGTACTTGTTCACGCGCACGCGACTAACGACTGGCATTGCAGGGACGCTGCTGAACGCACGCGGGGCAGTTTCAATAACCCCTTCTTCAAGGAAGTAAACTCATTCTGGGAGGCCCTTGCGTTCCTCATCGTGAAAGGAATCGAGGAGCTCATGCCGCCTTTGAACGTATCGCCCGATATTTCGCCAGGTGAGTAATCTGTAATATTACACTCCGAGTCAGAGTGTTGAGCAACCATGATCAGACCCATCCTCCCTCTCCGAGTCGGACGACATGGACTTCCTCCAGAGGGATGTCTTGAGCAACCTCCGCCTCACTCCCAGTCCCACACCACTGGCATCGCGCATCGTGGCTGCTCCGAGTCCTCTTACTCCAAGTCCCACACGATTCCGCATGACGGCCGCGCGGCGCGCCGAGCATCTCACAGACTTAGACCCGGCCCATGTCACCCAAATCGCCCGAGGTAAGTCTAGACTATTTCGTCTCGTTCGGAGTTTATGCTAAGATGATACCTTCCAGGCATTCCATCTCAGTCGCAAGCACGCCCACCGCCTGATGAACAAATCCTGGAAATCCACCCCACCCCAACACCGTTTATCTACGCCCACATCCGCAACTTGCGCGGCATCATCGAGAGTAGGAACTATGTAGCGCTACCAGGTCTAGATGAAGGGCGAGTGAACGCCGTGGGCCCTCAAGCTGCCCGGTACCTGGTCGCGCATGGGTACACAGCGGAAACCGTTGACATCATCATCGCGACGCTGAGAGACGCCGCCGCTACTTCCCACCAGTTTGCGCTCCAGCTGTCAGCCCATGGCATGGCGTTCGAAGAAGGCATCTATTTGCACGGATTGTTTGAATGATAGCTACGTTTAGTAAATGGTTTTCTTGAATATTATATATTGCAATTCGGCGACCTTGAAGTCTGTAGATCCCGACGAGATCCGACGAGAAGGTGTAACCTTACACCGGTGCCGATTGCGGCTGAGTCAGCAGTTCTCTTCCGCTCCCGGAACGGCCAACACCCGCTCACAGTATTCCAAACATTACTAGTCTTCAAGTTTCCGCAGCCTGAGGCCCTCCATTTCAGCAACAAACGGTAAGGTTTCTTTTCACACGAAGCTTGCTGACTGTGACACAGTAGCAAGACGTACCCGCTGCCAGAGCATCCTCATGGTGCGCGTGGACCCTCGGACTCCGCAACCATCGACTCCAAATCTCCCCCTCGCGGATGCCGGCCAAGACGCTCACATTACGGCAACATGTCAAGGTGCTTCCCTACAACATTTCTGGATGTCCGTGGTGAGTGCGGAGCCCACGATCGATTAATCGCAGAGCACGCTTGAAGTTTTCAATTACGTTTTCCAGCAATCGTTGACGGCGACTCGGAGGTCACGGCGGTATAAAATACTTCAGGAAGGCGCGCACATAGCACTCTAGCAGAGGTATTTGATTGTGCGCCGATGTTCTCTCCCTTCTATGCCGAATATTCATACTCATTTCGTACAGATGAATTCCGGTGCCCACGACACCGTCACTGAATTCCTCTTCAACCCCCAGAATGAAGAGGAGCAACTGGGAGGCGGTAGGCGAGCTGCGTCTCCGCCACCTGAGCAGACACCGACGCGGTTGCGCACGAAGGTGAAGCCTACTGCGCGGGACACTGGTCTCGTTCGGAACGCGGGCGATCGGCGTGGCAGGTTGCTGGAAGAGGTGAATACCGTGGATGCGGGTTCTCAGGTAGTCTCGTCCGCTACCGGCCAGCAGTTACAGGCCGGTACACAGTGTGCGAGCGAATTGTTTGCCGACGTTCCGAGTCAGTCACCGTTCTTGACATGCAGAGTCGAAAAAAAAGGTAGGCCTCATTAGTTCTGTCTATTACGTGCGTGACTCAATAGTGTCGAGCAGCCGTGCCGACCGCGGAGACCGTACCGGTGGTGAGCAAAGATGCTAGCGTGACGGACGCGACATCGATAGGCCACTCTGCACAACCCGAGAGTGCTTTTCAAGTCTTGTCACCTCGTCGTAAGTGTTCCGTCTGTCATTTGTCACTTGTGTGATGTCTCGTTAATTTTCACCATCCAGGTCCAGGCACCCCACCTCTTTTAGACTTGAAGCAGGCTCTGGCATCAGCACAAGCTCGGAAGCACGCTGAGCGACTCAACGCCGGACAACTTGATGCTCCTCCTTCGCCCACAGCGGGGGATATTTCGACACCGCGGGCGCAGAACCATGTAGCCGCGGGCTGGCCTAATGCTCCGAGGTCGCCATCTACCTTTGGCGCCTTCGACATCGACTTGGATGGACCTCCGGGGACGCCTACTCCGCACTCACGGACTGCTCACGAAAGTAATCCCTTTCTCGTCGACGACGCGCCGGAGACGAAGCTCGTGGCAGGTGTTGGGAGAACACCAATGCACACCAATTCCATCCTTGACGAGGAATTCAAGGAGATCAATGCCGACTTCGAGCGAGTGGCTAAGCGCGTCAACCTCCCGTTCCAGACCGTTGTCAATCGGTTCACCAAACAGTTTGCTCGGACTTGCTCATTGAATTGGTGGAACGTCTACGAGAGGTTTTATGCTGCAAACAAGGCTCAGGAACAGGCGAGGGTCAGGGACCGCGACGTCATAGTAGAGGCAACACCTGGTAGTAAGTGCCGTTGACGTATCTCCGCAGTTTTGACATTGAAGTGACTCGCGCAGTGCAAAACAAGGTCGCGACTCAATGCTATGCGCTTTTCCGCGAAGCATACCCTGAGAATTGGCAAACGATCTTGGAAACCTTCGAGAAGGGGGAAGGACAACTTGACGGTAGCAAGACGATCGCCCAGCGTCAATCATTGTTTCATCGAACGTTGAAACATCATACTCAAGCGGTGAGTGTGGTGATAGTAGGTGCCTGAGGTTTCATCACGCTGAGGGCGGTATAGTTCGCAGGCTTGTCGAAGGCACACGGGTTCGAGATTTTAATGATTGCTGGGGGCAGTGTCATCCATCAAGACGCATCGCTTGGATTGGTATATACTACCCCTGGTGCATCGGATGTAAGATCTTCCTTCTTTGCCGGCTGGTCGGTATCACGCTGATTGAATTATTAGTTTTTTCAAACGCGGTGTCGAGCAGATGATACTGAAATGCTCGGACACTTCAGGGCGCATATATTGTAAGACGAATTACTTAGGAATTCAACATGCCTCTGACCCGTTACAGCAATAATTATTCGCTTGCCAATCCCACTGCGTTGTTGGAGCCGTCTGGAGCAGGGAGTTCAAAGGCCGCACAAGAGGCTGATGTGCTAGATGAGGAGGTTAGTGAAGTTGTCGAGGTCTCTGAGATGGAGGACCATCAGTGCCTGAGGAGCGCGTTCGTGTCTGCTTTGAGTGAGTCGTCCTGTGCTGCATGGACCCATGTTCTTACCGTATTTTCCCTTGTCTGGCCTACTAGCTAAGGTGGGATGTCAATGGGCCTCGGGAAAACTTTTCCCCTGGAAAGCGCTTCCTGGAAAGTTAGCAAGCAGCGGTGTGGTGTGCCACAATTTCCCCGATGCGGTTCCCTTTCCGGGCGAAGATCGCGGTCGTTCGAAGGCCGGCTCGAAAGGAATTTCGGATCTCTCTCTGGCGGAGTGCTCGTTGATCCTAGGAGCTCTCAACAACCCCTCCAAGGACGGCTGTTTCTTTGAGCGCAAGCCTAAGTTAATCGGTAAGTTCGAGTCAGTTGTTCTATGCACCTTCTAATTGCTATTCAGGAGAGCTGCGGGCGCATCGCTTGCCGGTCATCAATGGGGCACCACCCGAACACGACTCAACTCACAAATTCGGCAAACGAATGTTTGCCGATGGGACATGGGATCGCAAGGGTCTGCCTCGAAGAGTTAATGTCGCCGCTACACGTATCAAGAGGAAGACGAAGGCCGATTGCGACCAAATTACCATCGAGTCCGACTCCGATAGGCCGCACGTCAAGAAGATCAAGTCGCAAGCGCCGCCGACCGTCATCTCCATCTCGGATTCCGACCACCATGAGACGCGGGCCTCACCTTTGCCGAAGAGGACTTTGCCTCGCCGGAATCGCAAGGGCGGCAAGCCTGCCTTACTGGTGCAGCTAGATGAATCAGACAAAGAGCTCAAGGATGGGGTCAGCTCCGCATCGGGGTCCGATTTCGCTGCCGAAAAAAATAAGAAAGGCAACAAGAAACATCTAAGTGACGCTGAAGAAGACAGTACGACATCGGAGGGAGAGCTAGAATCCGAGGATGGTGAAATGGCTGGGACCCGCAAGCGGAAACACACCGGAAAGGTCAGCTCACGGGCGGCAAAAAAACGTGTTGTCGTGGAAGTCCCTCGCGCAACTGCGCTCGCTGCCAAGAACAAAGGAAAGGCTACCGTGCGCTCTAAAATGCAACCACGCAAGAAGGTTGCTTCTCCCGCATCATCAGAGGACGAGAAACTCATTCGCGGTGGTGTTTCTGCACCCCGTATCGCACCTCCTGCTGACATGGCTCAACCAGTCCTGGCGACGACTGCTTCGCGCACTAGCGGGCAGAGTGTTCCTGCCCCTCAAGTTGTTCCTGTCGCCCCGGAAACTCAGCCTGTCAAGCAACCTCAAGTCGCCCAGCCTGCACCTGTCGTCGCTCGCCCGAAACCCCGCATGGTCGCGAAGAAGGACGGTGGACTCCCTGCGGAGACTGAAGCTAACGACCCATTCAGTCTTCGCCAGCGCAAAGACCATGGATCGGCCACCCTGGACACGATTGCTGCCCCTCGAGAAGACAACTCTGCTGTCCTTCAAGCCTCAGTGAACAATGCCTCGGCGGACAAGCCCGCTTCGATGGTATCGTATCCCATTCGCGAAGCCATACCGGCCGCCGTCGAAGATGCACCACCAAAGATTGTCACACTGCCCGCGCCTGCCAAGACTGCCGAGGTGTTCCGTGAGTTGGCACCTGCGCCGCCGATTCGACCTCCCCAAGACTCTGCTCACGGTACTACAACATTACATGTGGCGCCCGTGGGTCTAGTGCCTCTGCAAAATACTGCCCATAACGCGGTGGGCGCCGGTCATGCTGTTCCTCAAGTGAGCGGCAATCCTTACGCTCAGGGGTGGCCGCAAGGTGAAGACCCTCGCCTACAAGCTCTCGCCAACGCTTTGGCTGCGCAGTTGCTTCGTGGCATGCCCTTTCCTTTCCCGACCGGGCAGGAGAATGGTGCGCCGGGACCGTAGGGATAAGTAGTATTGAAGTCGTGTTTTCTTGGTCGTCGTTCTTGGGGCGTGCTACTCGTTTGTTGTATGTATATTATCTCGTGTGCTTATGCAAAGACCCCAATGGTATCGCGGCATTGTTTGATTGAAAGTTTGCGACGAGTAAACTAAATATATGTTACATATGGCTCCTGCTGTATCTAACTACTACCACCGGAGCACGAATGCAAACACGAAGGGTTTGGGGGAAGTGGATAGGGCGAGCATGGTCCTCGCGTGCGGTGAACCACGAAGTAAATAGTAGTCTGGGGGCGGGGACACCTGCAGGGGTAACACGAGTTGCGACGGGTGGTGATAGATGGTGCGCGACGGATGGTGCACGCGTTTACTGTGAAGTGATCAGAAAATGGCACGAGGATGGTCGCAAACAAACGGCGCAGTAAAAAAACCACGTACCGCGATGCCAGTCGGAAAGCGGAGCGTTATTTGGGATGCAGGGATGGGGCACTCGTTTGGCCGGGTGGAGGAAGCAGCGGATAGTTGAGGCAAAATGGATGGAAAAAAGATCAACTGGCGGTTGGGGGTTGGTTGGGGATGCGGATGGATGCAGCGCAGATGATGATGGAGGAGGACAACGGATGGTGGGAAAGCCTCTACTGGATTGAGGCGGGTTGGACCGCGGATGCTCGGACCTGACAGGTTAATTATGTAACCATAAGTAAGCCTACCTGAAGGGCGTGGGAATCTCCAAATAGTGCTGCCAAGGGTGGTTAATACTCTCAGAACGGGCCACGCCCCGAGTCGGGTCGTAGATGATGTTGTCGTGGCGAAGAGTTTTCCTCTTTTCGGATAGTATCTGCACCCCTAGTATCTCGAGGGCAGGGTACCTATGCAAAGTGACCTCGAGATCATTGCTGTATGTATAACACATCTCCTTGCTGGCGAAGGAAAACAAAGTCATTGGTAGTATAAACACTAGATGGCGTATTATGCAGTACATGACCGCCAGATCTCCACCCATCTAGTGAAGGAACGCATGTTTAAAATGATCGTAGTAGTACCCGAGGCGACGTACTCATATGTTCGATTATTTCGGCAGGAGGCGGCTCTCTGAGACGGCCACTCAGAACATGATACGCGCATTGGTTGCGAGCACTTTGTTCAATTTCGTGTATGGGTCCGACGTTGTCAAAGTTCCTACGTTGACCCATCATCAACGAACAGAGTCTGGCAAGCTGAAGGATAGTAAAAAGAGGTCACGCGGACTCACCGAACAAAGGCTCCGACGTGGTCACATCTAGTACATAGATGAATGGTCTTGTTTCGCGCCGTCCTACTACCATATTCCCTTTCCCTTTCCTCGGCATTGGAGGTGAATGCGGCAACAAACCAACGTATCTTAGATACCTACCAATAGAAATCGGATGGTACATATAAAGGTTGACATCAGGTTATCAGGTCATTCCATCCTCGGAGTATCTTGAGGTCCACACCTAGTTCAGATTCAGTGTGCACCACGAGATATTCGTGGTCCCTTATTCCTGTAACACAAAATGATGGGGCTCACCAACTTCGGAAGCATGCTGTCACGGTTTCCTCCTTGTGTTCGAATTTTGAATGATAGACGTGAACTAAAAATTACTCAAGGCAAACTGATGAGCGATCGCAATAAGTACAACTGCCCTTTCGCCGACAACAGCCTCCTTTCATGACAACCTTGGCATTTGCGATGTTTTTTACAGCTAAGGGATACCAAGGCGTGTGCGGATTTGCTTGGAACATATGCACCGAGTGAGGTCATCGTGATGCCGGGGGATGGTGTAGAGCAAGTTCTGATTCCTTTCCTTTCCTTCCTTTCCTTTGACAATCTGGTGTCCTACAGACGGTCACTTGTGGCGCGCGGAGCTGCGGAAAAGAACAAAAACAAGAACACTGCGTCGGTTGCATATCCGGGCGAGAACGCGGAGCTGTTCGAGGAGGTGTGGGAGGAGACGTTGAGCGAGAGGAGGTTCGAGCTCCATGTGTGGGATGGTGCACGAGGTGCACAGAGTTGAGCATGTTTCTGATGATGGTGTGTGGTGCATGACTCTGAATCCCGTGTTGGAGGCTCCGTGAGACTTGGACGAGAGCAACATAACGCCAAAGGCACACAGAGGGGTGAAAATGGTCTAGGGTGTCAGCGCAACTGATGGAAGAGCAGGGAGCATTGTCGCCCATGCGCATCACGAAGAAGGGTGACGACGGCGGCGATGATGAGCAAGGCTGGAGCTTGGGCGTGCGCGTCGCGAGGCAAGGGCGAAAGCGACAAGGGTGATGACGAGGTTGGTGCGTAGTGAGTCAGGGCGTACATGCGTGCGCGTCGCCTACCCAGAGCAACGGCGAGGACAAGGACGAGGGAGGGAGTAGGAGAGGACGGTGACGCGGGATCTTGCAATCGGATGCGGGAGGACTTCAAGCAATAAATCGAAACCTTGCAAAGGCATTGTGCAGGGTCGTGGATCATCGATCATCCCACTGAGCCTGATCCCGACAGACGACGTAGTTGGGTGACGTGCCAGTGGGAGGACCAAGTTACCACCATGTTTCATGTAAAACGTACCAACGATACGATCGACAATACTGCAACGAACCATTGATAATCAGCAAAGAGCAGATGAATATATTGCATTGACTAATTGGTTTTAAGTGAGGTGCTATGCTACGAACCGCGAGGCTGCAGGGCGAGAGAACATGGCGGGCGGGGTCTGTGGGTTGAGCGCTGAGTTCTGAGCATGTCTGGCGCGGCGAACTCGACGAGGAGTTAGCGGACTGCGAGAGAAATCGGGAATGGAACCTGTGGGAAATGGATGAGTACGGTCCACCGATTAGAGGAGGCAGTCACCGAAGCAGTGTGTCACAGGTGCGCGCGGAGAAAAAGCACAACCGTCCGATTCCACCCGGTTTCGCGAGCTTTTCTTCGATACGATTTGCTACCTCACTTCGTCACAAGTGGCCGCCACGACCGGAGTCCGGAACAAAGCCGCAAGTGACCGCTAGGGAGATGTACACGTTATGCAAGAAGAGAAGGCGAGGAAACAATGCTGCTGTGAAACGAGGGAAGGCACATCAATGCATAATCCGGTAAAACAAACAAAATGGACACGATGAAACGATGAAGCAAGGTGCCACGAAACGAAGCCAAATAGGAAAAGAAAATATGCGAATGAACGGAGATCTACGATAGATGTGTGCGTGCGTGAAGAATGATGGGCATCAATGGCCTTGAGCAACAGATAGTCAAGATATAAATCAAAATTCAAGATGGACACAAGAATTGAAACGTCGTCGTTCAAGCATCACCAAAAAAAAACCAAACACACGTATGATGTCCAGAGGAAAACAGCGTACAGTTTACCGCATACGTTATTCGCGCTTGGACACGACAAAGGCGGATTCCAACGGAACCGGCTCGCCAGGACGTGCTGTCTCCCGCCAATTTCCGACAAAATTTTGACCCTCAACGACGTAACCAGTCCCTGACACCAAGGGGTGCATTCGTGGGTTGAGCCTATGACGGACCAACGTCAGATACATGCCATTTGCTTCCAGCGGAACAGGAGACGGCGCCTAAATCACTCACTGGAACACGGATAAGCGCGAAAAGACCATCCCATTGGCAAACACGACCATAGAACTTGTAGTGGTGCCAAGCCTGGCCGTGCCGAACGTCCGTCTAGGAGGGACACTCGTGAAAACAAAATCGTAAAGAATCGGGAGAAAGGAAGAAGGTACCTTGCCAACTAGGACGATATCGAGAATACCGTCACATTTCCGTCCGATTTCAAGTTCGCGCCCATTCCCGGTTCCATGTCCACGTCCGTCCGAGTCTGCACAACTTGCACTGTCGTCCATGACCTCGTCGTCGTCGTCGTTCATGCCGTCTCCCTCGTCTGCCGAGGCATGCATTGAAGTAGCGCTCGTCATTTTCCCGAAATATCATATCGGACGTTCCTGACCTCCTGGAATCGCGTCGCGTTGTGGATACCGCTGAAAGCGATGGCTTAGTTGAAATCAACACCCATGCAATGGTATCCACGGAGGCGCATGAAGACGGGCGTGGCGGCGAAGCCAACGGACTACTCGCTAAAGTTTGAAAGCATTTGATTTGCATGAGGTTTTCGTGGAGGCCATTGTCAGGATACTAGGGGATACACAATCGTTAGATCACAGATGGGACTGGAGAGGGCGTAAGAAACGAACGAGCATTCTGCCTTGCCAGAGACCGCTGAGCAGACCGGGCGTGGTGGGTATGTTTGGAGGAAACATGGTTGAAGATGAAGTTGCAGTCGGCGAGGCGGTTCCAGTCGTCGTCCCATCGGGCACTGGGGCCGAGCCTCGAGAGAGCAGCTGGAGGGAGCAAGTCGTGATCCTGTCAATGATTTGGGACCACGAGTCCGAAGGTGAGGTGGGGAGGAACTATTGTGCTCCTGGATGTGCTCCTAGGTGGGGCCGACTGTCGTGAAGCCGAGCTGAAGGGCATCGAGCGTGGTTTCGGGGGAGGACGGGGGACGGCGATGGGAAAGATTTCGCAGTGGGAGAAGTAAATGAGCTTTGCAGCGACGGGAGCAAGGGGAATGCCGAGCCGGACGGCTTTGAGGTGATAGAGGATAATGATGCGGGCTGAGTAAGAGTTGGTGCGGTAATGAAGGTAGGGACCATGTGCGGTGTGGAAGGTGTGGGGGAGTTGAAAAGGGTCGCGAGGGATGGGAGCAGTGAAGTAGACATGCGGAGTGAGGTAGGCGGCGTACTGAAAAGTAGTGAGAAGAGGACTGATCCAGGAGGGAAGGTGAACGTACGCGGACGGGTATGAGGACGAAGGGCAAGACGAGCTTGATTATCTGGACACGTTGCGCGGAGGTCTGTGCCCTGAGAAGGACTGGCGGGGAGTGTGACTCAGGGAGAGGAGAGAGAGAGAGAAGGGGACGAACCTTTGGAGGAAGGAAGCCAGAAGAGTCAGATGGCAAGCGACTCGCTTATCTCGTTGTCTACGGACCAGCCATCACCTCCTGGTAAAGACATTCGCGAACAAAGGAGTCGACAAAGTCGGAAAGGCAGGCTTGTTCGAGCTGATAGCAGTTGCCGTTGTTTTCGATGATGGTAAAGCAGGTCCGGAACGTGTCAACGACATCGTGTGCATGGATGTCGCAAAGGCGAAGAGACTTGAGTGCCCTGTGGCTGGTGTGGAGCTGGGTGGTGAGGCTGGCGGCGATAAAGTCACCAAGACGGCGAAGGACGACGGATGAATCTAAGGAGGTACGGAATATGCGGGCATAGAGGGAGATGCTAGACGGAAAGTGGCGGGATGTTGAGGAGGAGCGGGAGAAAGGCGGAGAGTTCGTCGAGGACGATTTTCTCGATTTTGACCGCACCGCACACCGGACGGTCGGTGCGCTCCTCCCGAAGGCGACACACGCCCAATGAACACGTTTATATAACTCAACTCTGACATACTACTCTAAAGGTGAGAAGGTTTCTCCAACTCTGAGACAGGGCAGAAAACTCACATTTCTTGCAGTTTACATAAATGCTATCCGGTGTTTTCCAGAACAAGCAGCTTATGAGGAAAATGACAGACCTCAACGAGGCCATCGACCTCGGGCGACAAGCGCTTCAGCTTTGCGCTTCAGGGCACCCAAACCGCTCCATGTTTTTGAACAATGTTGCATTTCGCCTCTTCGTTCGGTACCAATCACTTGAGGATGTCGCCGATCTCAACGAGGCCATCGTCTGTGGGCGACAAGCGCTCGACAATTCCTCGCCAGAGCACCCCAATCGTTCCATGTATATGAACAACCTTGCAACATATATGTCCAATCGGTACAGGTGGCTTGGAGAAGTAACGGACCTAAATGAGGCCATTATTCTTGGGCAACAAGCACTCGATATCTCTCCGCCAGAGCACCGTTCTGTGTGTTTGAACAGCGTTGCAACATGTCTTTTAGATCGGTACAAACGGTTTGGGAAACCGATAGACCTCGACGAGGCCATCGTCTTCGGGCAACAAGCACTTGAGACTACCCCGCCAGAACACCCTAATCGTTCAGCGTGTTTGAACAGCGTCGCAACATGTCTCTCTAATCGGCACAAGCGGATTGGCGAAATGACGGACCTGAACGAGGCCATCATTCTTGGGCTACAGGCGCTTGACATCACCCGGCCAGGGCATCCAGATCGTCCAGTTTATTTGAACAACGTTGCAACATGTCTCGCCGATCGATACAAGCTGCTTAGCGAACTGGTGGACCTAAACCAGGCCATCACCCTTGGGCGGGAAGCACTCAACGTCTCCTTGCCAAAGTACCTACATCGTTCGGTGTATTTGAGCAGTGTTGCGGCATGTCTCTCTGATAGGCACATATGCCTTGGGAAAATGGTGGACCTAGACGACGCCATCATCCTCGAGCGAGAGGCGCTCAACATTCACCCACTTGGTCATCCCAAACGATCACAGTCATTGGACCAGCTGGTATCCCGTCTCTGTACTCGGTTGACCAAATCAGGTAACCTCAAGGATAAGGAGGATCTATTTAGTCTCTTCACGGAGTTGTCCCAAGTCCCACAAATCTTCTCGACATCTGATCTGTTCGCTGCCGATAAATGGGTTAGTGCGGCTGAAGAGTTCCACCATCCCACTATATTTTCCGCCTATGAAACATCATTTCGACTACTCGCGCAGTATCTCGCCACTGTCTCATCCCTACCCCAACATCCACAGATCCTCAAGAACCTCACTTCGTCACTAGCAGTCAATGCATTTTCAGCTTGTCTCCGCCATCAGCGTACAAAGGATGCAGTTGAGCTGCTGGAGCAGGGTCGCGGTCTGTTTTGGAGCCAGATAACTTGTCTCCATTTCCCGCTTGAAGACGTTATTGCATCCGGTCCTAGAGGAAAATCCCTTGCAGACGAGTTCACTTCTCTGAGACAGAGTATTCTTGATGTGATCAATTCACACAGTGCAGATCAGCATGACCGACTCCGCGGTCTCAACCACGATATACAAGCTGTCATTACCAACATCCGCCAATTGCCCGGCCTCGCTCGTTTCCTTCTTCCCTCCCCTTTCTCCGATCTTCAGCATGCCGCCCGCGGTGGTCCTGTCATCATCGTGAACGCGAGCAAGTACACATGCGATGCACTTGTTGTCTTCTTTGACAGAGACCCGGTCCATATCCCATTGAAAATCACAAAATCTCGTCTTCGGAGTATGTCTTCGGAGTTCCAGTCTTTGATTTCGCAAGCGAGGAAGATGGACGTGAATACGGACCTTGGCAACTTCCTACAAACCTTATGGGAAGAGGTCGTTTCCCCCATTGTAGATTTCCTCCAAACGACGCTTCCGACCATGTCACGAATTTGGTGGTGTCCTACCGCTGAGTTCACCCTTCTTCCATTACACGCTGCCGGTCCGTTTCGGAAGGGCCAGCGGAATCTTCCTCACCTGTACATCTCGTCTTACACGCCCACTCTGACTGCCCTCATTCGTGCTAGACGGGGTGATCCATCAGCGAAGTCTTTGATGGAAGGGAAACAGTTTCTTTTCATAGGTCGAGCGGATACCAATCGCAATACCGACAGCACGTCAGCCATCATTGCTGAGCACATGCAAAGTCTCACTCCGTTCACGCGCCTCGAAGGCCCGCAATCAAGCATACCCCTTGTCCAGGATAATCTGAGGAAGAGCAAGTGGGTCCACTTTGACTGCCTCGGTCACCTGGAGAGGAAAGAGCCCATTGAATCCGCTTTCAAGCTATGTGACGGCCCACTTGCCATCAAACACATCATACAACGTGAATTGGACAACCTGCAGTTCGCCTACGTTTCAGCATATTATACGGAGGTTGGAGACCAAGAGAGTTTAGATGAAGTTGTCCACCTGGCGTCAATGATGCAGTTTGCAGGTCTCAGCTCTGTGATCGGGACAATGCAGTGGGCTGTAGAAGATGGGCAGGCAAACCAGATCACGTCGATGTTTTATAAGAATATGGTAGAGGGATCTGATGGGCTAGATCATACATGTGCAGCATCAGCGCTGAACAAAACAATGGACATGTTGGCTGACATATCACTTGATCAGCGCATTCTTTATGTACATGTTGGTGCCTAGTACTATATGTGTGTAGTAAAGCTCTCTCCTAAATTCCAGAGAATGTCCATCACCAGAATAGCCCAGGCAGTGATACATCCATCTACAATCAAATATATGTCCACCCTTCAAGTTATGGTAGACAATGTAGATAAGATGACAATTACATAGGCTTGTGATATTGTAGCATTGAATGGCTCCTCATTGATCACCATAGACTATAGTAACATAGTTTGATATTATATTTCTAGATCATTGCTTGACCTATCACAAATATAATTATTGCTCATGTTGCATGTAGATGACTCTTTGAAAAACTATCTGACAGGTCTATTCATGATATAATGAACTGTACACAGCAGCCTCTGATTGTTGTAACCAAACAGTCCAAGCAGTGAATGGGAGCCATCCTTGCAATGAGAGTGAGGAAAACTGAATGAGAACCAGAGATTGGGAAAATAAGACAAGATAAAAGCAATCCTTGAAGTGGTGAAAGTGGCAGAGACTGGTGCTAAGAAATACAGATCAAGGAGCATGAGTGAGATGGGAACCACAGATTGTGCAAGCTAAATACATAGATTTCTACCAATGTTCTGAATCTGATGATGTTTTTGAGTTTGTCAACTTACCTGATGATGTTGTGAGATGCTATCACATCCTGCCCTCCCTTGCAGATGGGAGGTTCTCTTTTTGAAAGTCCAGACCTTAGCCCAGCTTAATAGGCTACTAGTGACCAGACACCAATCCAATGATAGATATGAATGTTAGATGCACTTTATCTCTGCACACAGTACAAACAGTTGGCGAAATGACTGAGGCCATTGATCTTGTACCCCTTTCATATAGTTAACAGTGTTCCTGGAAGTCACCAATATCAGTAGTCAAGTACTTTACAATGTTAAGATACAGCAGGGAGAAGTAGTAGTTTCTACATACCTACATAGTCTAGTTGGATGAGCTGTGATACTGGTACATCATATATTCTTTTTTGCTCTCACCATACAACTTCTTCCTTTTTCTATTCTGGATCCACATTTGACTTGTAAAAATTGGAGGCAAGCTCCTTTTGGGCTGTTGTGTATGTTTGAGAAACAGGACAGAATTTGATTTACCTTACATTTACTCTAGACATCATGTCATAATGTCATAATATTATATTGTGTTGGTTACATGTCTTCATACAAACATTTAATTCATGGCAGGATAGTAGCTGGTGCACACAAAGCTTGACTGGGTACATTTTCATAGACACCTTGTTGTAAAATTTATTTTTCTTTTCCTTTTCCCATCTACTGTTCATTCTGAAAACAACTTGTTCTGATTTACATGAAAAGGATTTTGTTAGATTGCTACCATTATAGTGTGGTTATTGAATGAAAGGTTGAAGATATGATATGCTTTACATACTCAATCGATTCTGAAGAATAACATTCAAGATCATCTCAATTTTTTCATTCTCAGATGCTTTGCCATATTGATCAAAAACTCCCTTCATGGCTAATTTCACCTTTGCAGGTATGTTTGATGCTTTGTACTTTTCAACTGCAGATTGGAGTGGCTGAGGATCTTTTTTATGGAAAAGATGAAAAGAATTCTCCAAGATAAGCAGTGTATCTATAAGGCATTTTATTTTTCAGAAGAATTTCATAAAGAGCAAAGTATATAAATACCAATACAAGTTAGAAGAAATTTCTTCCATGTACCAAGAGTTCTCTATGGTTGGCAATTTTACATTAATACAAAGAAAATGAATGATCAACTTACTGTCTGATTAGATTGCAGAATAGAAGATTCACTCAGATTAATATTGGACTAAATAATACAATGTTAACACCAAAATGCAATGGAATGAATCTACATACTGTGTGGTTGCCAACAACCTGAAAATAATGAATGATATTAAAATATAGCAAAAGATCATGAATGAAATTCACCCTCTGTAAATAAAATTGAGATATTGTCATAATTTTGTGTATATGATGATTGCTTACAGACTAAGATAATTATAATTAGATTGTAGATCAGATATTAAACTTTTGTCATAATGCAAATAAAAGTACACACATCCTGCAGGTGATAACACAATGGTATTAAATTTGTGTAATATATGATTTCAGAAACACCTTACAATCTTTGAATTATGAAGTAAATCAGGACATAAAACATAAAAATTGAACTACTAACCTCCTATTGAAGATATGAAATATGTGTATAGTAAGTTGATCTTAACCACATTCCATCATATAAGATATACCTTCTACAATCATTAAAAATGAGATTGTTGTGACTATATGGGAGAAATATAACTCACAGTCTACAAGATGAATATCAATCATGATACATATTCAACAATTTGTAATATTGGCAAGCTCACCATCTAAATCAAGCAAAACATAACTAAGTTAAGTCATTACTGGACAATATAGATTAAAAAAACATACACTCTATAAATGAAGTAGGAAGAATAACATAAATGTGTTCAATTATCACTTTTGAGAAATATTTTGTGACACAGAACTCACAAACTGTCATTTTTGAAGTAGAATGAGAACATGGTATCACTACCATTGCTACAATTTAGATCATTTCATAATGCAAAACTCACAAACTATCATTTTCAGAGCACAGTGAATAATAAATGGATGTGGCTGATCAACATCACCACTCTTTGGCACATTCCAGAATGTACAACTCACATCCAATTGCTGAGTAAACTGAAGAATGGATAAATATGGCTCATCAGCATCACCACTCTATGGATGATGTACAACTCACATCCAATTGCTGAGTAAACTGAAGAATGGATAAATATGGCTCATCAGCATCACCACTCTATGGCACATTCCACAATGTACAACTCACCCACTGCAGAGCAAAATGCAGAATAGATGGACATGGCTCATCAGCATCACCACTGTCATGTATATGGCATTATAATGCTCAACACACCTGCTGTCATTTTCAAAGTAGAATGAAATAAAAATTGACATGACAGTATCAGCACCACCACTCTCTGGCATACTCCACAATGTACAACTCACCCACTGGCATTTGCAGTGCAGAATGCAGAATAGATGGATATGACATCATCAGTATCACCACTGCCATGTATATGCATAATGCTGAACACACCTGCTGTCATTTTCAGGGTAGAATGAAAAAAAAGAATTGACAAGATATCATTAGCATTACCACCATGTATATGCATAATTCTCAACACACCTGCTGTCATTTTCAAGGTAGAATGAAAAAAGGCAATGACATCATCAGCATCACCACTCTCTGGCACATTCCATAATGTACAACTCACCCACTGGCATTTTCAGAATAGATGGACATGGCATCATCAGCATCACCACTCTCTGGCACATTGCACAATGTAGAACTCACATCCTGGCATTTGCAGAGCAGAATGAAGCATAGATAGACATGACTCATCAGCATCACCATTCTCTGGCACATTCCACAATGTACAACTCACATCCTGGCATTTGAAGAGCAGAATGAAGAATAGATAGACATGGCTCATCAGCATCACCACTCTCTGGCACATTCCACAATGTACAACTCACATCCTGACATTTGCAGAGTAGAATGAAGAATAGATGGACATGGCATGATTCATCAGCATCTCCATTACCATGTATATTCATAATTCTCAACACACCCACTGTCATTTTCAAGGCAGAATGAGACAAAGGACATGACATCATCACCATCAGCACTCTGAATTCATTCTGCAAAGTAAAACCTACTGGCTATTGTTTCAAACATGCAGATATTGAATGAATTATATATTCCAGAACTGTTCAAGACTTACAGTCTGTAGATTATTGGACAATTAATTGGCAAAAATAAGGAACATTGAATCAAATAATACACTACATACCTTCTATAAAGTTGTTGTTGTTGTTGTTGTTCTTAATTGTTTAATATAACAAACAACATACATGCTATAAATGGGTAAAAATAAAGAAATATGAGTGTACTATACACAAAAAATCCAAGGTACAACTCACCAACTGTTATATCCACAGTGATTCCAGCAAGAAATAAAGTGGCATTATTACAATCATCAGTCTTTGAATTATTTCACAGTATATAACTCACTGTCTGATAGGAAATAATGTTGTGTCATTGTTCTGGAACATCTAAAAATGCACAACTCACCTCCTGTACACATATAATCAAGAACATTTTCAAAAATATTCCTTTTAGTGAAACATCACAAGATGCACAACTCACACTCTATCATAGCAAGAATATCAGAAGAAACACATTGCTTCTCTTAAAAAATACCATGATATACAACTTACATCCTGCAATTCCTAATGTGGAACAAAGAACACATATATCACCAGGCATTACAATCAATGAAACATTCCATATGCACAACTCACCTGCTGTCAGTTTCACAGCAATAAAGTATGCACATAGGCATTGTCAGCATTATGATTTGTTGCAATATTCTATACAATGAACTCACTCTCTGTATTTCCAGTGCAAAGCAAAGAAATCACATAGCATTATCAGTGTCTCGACAACAGAGTGCATTCAACAATAATACACAACCTACCTCCTGTCAATTTCACAAATTTCAGAGTAACACAAAGAATATGTATGGCATTATCAACATCATTGTTTGGAAATTTTCATAATACACAACTGACCTCCTGATGTCAAGAATAGAACAAATGATACCCATGGCATAATCAGCATAATGACTTTTTATTGCATTTCAGAATGCAATACTCACAAGCTGTTATTTCCAGTATTGAGGAGTGAACATTAGATTAGCATTACTACTCTTTGCAGCATTTGATAATGACTTACCACCTGTCAATTGAAAAATAGAACAAAACATATTGATGATAGCATTAGCCACACTTCTCTGGAGAACCTTTCACAATACACAACTCACACCCTGTCATATCAAAAGCAGAAGAAATGGTGTGCATGACATCATTACTATTTTTTCTTTCTTTTGAAAACACTTCACAATACATCACTCACTAGCTGTCATGCCAGAAGTGAACAAGAGATATGAACATTCCTGGTAGACCCTTTGAAAGATTCCATAATGCACAACCCACCTTCTGTTATTCCCAAAGCAGAGCAAAGAATACACAGGGTATCATCAGGATCATGTTTCCCTTGAATATCTATAATATACAACTTACCCACTGTTATTTTCAGAAGAGAACAAAGAATGGAAATGACATTATCAATTTCACCACTCTTTGTAAATATCCATAATACACAGCTTACCTCCTGTCATTTATGGAAGGACAAAAAATGTTCATGGTGTCATTACTATTCCCTCCTTTTGAAAACATTCCACAATGGACAACTCACTGACTGTTATTTCCAGGGAAGAAAAAATGCACATGATATCATTAGTGTTAACAACCTCTGTAACAACCCACAATGTACAACTCACCTCCTATTATTTTCAAAGCAGAATAAAGAATAGGCATCATCAACATTACCACATACTATGATAATTTATGATGCACAACTTACCCACTGTAAGGTCCAGGAAAGAATAAAGGTTGCACATGGTATCATTAGCATCATCACTTCTGCAATACTATACAATCAACTCACTCTCTATAATTTCCAGAGTCCACAGAGTAGACAATGCATCATCAACATCACTATCTGGATATTCCACAGTGCACATCTCACATACTAATTTCCAACATGAAACAAAGAAGGAACATTGCATCTTCAGTATCACCACTCTGTGAAATATACCACAATGGACAACTCACTCTCTGTCATGTACAGAATAGATCAAAGAATGGACATAACATCAGCACCATATGTGAAACGTTCCACACTGCACAACCCACATACTATCATTCCCAGCATGAAAAAATGTGCATGATATTATCAGCACCAGCTCTGAAACATTCCTTAATGCATAACTCACTTTCTGTCATTTCCAGAAAAACAAAACAAAGAATATATGCAATCATTAGCATTGCTACTCTAGAATATTTCCCAATGCATAATTCACCTTCTATCAGTCCCAAAGTAGAACAAATAATTCACATGGCATCTTTAGCACCACTTGCATATAGAATATTCTTCAATGGACAACTCACTGACTATGATTTCCAGAGAAGGGCATAGCATAATGTTAATATGCAAGCATGATAATTTTCACCATTTTCCACAATGAACAACTTACATGCTGGTGACTTGTTGAGGGTCTGGTATGAGAGTCCTATAATTCAAATAGTTAGAGTAAATATGATCAACATATATCCTAATTCATCTGAAAACCACCTTAATGGCCCAAAAATGTGGAAACCATTTTGCAAGTTTTTCAGGACAGATCATGTTCAGATTGTGCACAGGAAGTGGAGACCCATGTAGTTTGTCTATATCTGATATGATACTTTCCAGATATTAAATCATCAGCCAATGAAGAATACATAGTTTGTAGTCACTCACTCTCGAACTGCATATCTCATACACAATGCTATGTTTGTTTCCTGGGCAGTCACAAATAACATTTGCAGAGCCTCCTCATTCAAGGTTCCTGCTGTAGCTTCCAGCAGGATATCACATCCCTCACTTGTGTTGTGCATCCCTTCAACACATGCAAATAACATAAACTTGACCATTCTTGAGAGTGTAGAATAAATACCTCCAATCCGAACACTACATTTTGGTGGATGGTTCAGTTGAGAGAGACGACCCCATACATTGGCATTGTCAAAAATTCCTTCTATGAGCCCATGTGCCTTTGCCTTTCTCTCCTCTGGTGGCAGTCTTCGATCACCGCCAGTTAGGCTATGCATGGCTACCGGCAACAATGCATCAAACTTAGTGAACAACACGATAACAGGCACTGGACCTGTTGTGAGCTTGAAAAAAACCTTCCCAAAAACGAGCTCACCATTTCTCGTATCACATTCATCAAAAAACATTTCCTCGGAGCGTTGGATTGCTCGATCCAATTTATCCATTGGGATACAGTACCTATACAGTGTTACGACTAGTCAATGACTACTTTTTGCACTGTTCAAGCTCTTACCAGATGGCATGAATGCGTTTCTTGAGATGTGTCGTGTTTGCCCGATCGGCAATGAACTCCTTCAATCGTTGGAATTCATCTGCGGAACCAGCTTCGAAGCCTCGCGAGTCATGAAAGACGAAATTGTCATTGCTGGGGAAAATCAATTCGTTCTCGATGTAGTGTTCCTCGCGCTAGCGTGCGTTGATAAAGATGTACCTCGTGTCCGAGTTAGTATGTAGTGATACTCACCCCCCTGGATCCCTCGACCTGGGTCAGATCAATCTAGTCGCGTGGTTTGGTAAACCAGTCATCCATATGTATCAAGCGAGACACGCACCCTGTTGCCTTCTCCATCATAGACCTCCGGGTCTTCGGTAGTGTTACAGATCGCGCGGAGGATAGTCGTCTTTCCAGCGTTCGCCCGCCCAATGATAAGGATCCTGAAGCGGCCAAATCTCTCTCGGATGTTTTCAAAACCGCCTGTCTTGTTTGTCTCCATATCTGAATTCCAAGAGTGAGCGTATCGTTGAAGAAACTGTGAGACGTAGAACAGTAGTCACTGTGGGGCGAGGGAGGAAGTGGAAGAAGTTGTACGTTGATCGATCCCCATCTACTTCCCATCTCCGCTCCTGGCAGGTCCAGTGGCAGTGAGTGGCCCCGACCGGGAGGATTCCGGGACGATAGAACATAATTTCAAACGCGGTTCCTTTTGTTTGAGCCGGGAGGTAATATTCTCCAGAACCGGCCGGACTCGCCGCACGCCTCGGTCGTAGATATGATGTTGTCGTGCCGAAGAGTCTTCCTCTATTCGGATAGTATCTGCACCCCCCGCATCTCCAGGGCAGCGGGGTAGCTATGCAAAGTGACCTCAAAATCGTTGCTTTATGTTCGTAGTACAACACATCCACTTGGCGGCGAAGGAAAACAAAGTCATTGGTATAGACACTACATGGCGTATGCAGTACATGTGCGCCAGATTTCCACAGACCATCTAGCGAAGGAACACATGTTTAAAAATGATCGTATAGTACCCGAGGCGACGTACTCAACGTTCGATTATTTCGGCAGGAAGCAGCTCTGAGACGGCCACTCAGAATCTGACGTATTGGGTGCGAGGATTTTGTGTAATTTCGTGTGTGGGTCCGACGCTGTCAAAGTTCCTACGTTGACCCATCATCAACGCACAGAGCTTGGCAGGTTGGAGGGTAGGAAAAAGAGGCCACGGGGACTCACCGAACAGAGCGACGTGGACACATCTAGTACAGAGATGAATGGTCTTGTTTCGCACCGTCCTACCATATTCCCTTTCCATGTCCTCGGTGTTTGAAGGAAGGTGAATGCTGCAACAAACCAACATATCTTAGATACCTGCAAATATGCCATTATTCTGAGAAGTTGGACAGTACATACAAAAGTTTTCATCAGGTCAAATCGGGTCGTTCCATGCCCAGAGTATCTTCAGGTCCACAGCTGGTTCAGATCTTGTGCACCACGAGATATTCGTGTAGTCCCTAGCGCCTGTGATTCGGTGCATAAGTAAGTGGGCTATTCTTGTGGGGCAGGCTCACGAACTTCGGGACAACATTGTTGTTTCTCCCTTGTATTCTAGTTTGAATCATTGCGTAAATTTCAAACCCCGACTCAGTACATACCACCCACGGTACTCGTAACTTCCTATGTTGTACAATTCCCTTGATTCCAGCGACGCAGACATGGTCAGTTTTGAGAGCTGCGCAATCTCTCAGAGGCACTCATTTTTGCTTCCAAATCTGGGACGGCGCAACCGCGAACAGTTCCCTTCTGCGCCCGTAAAACACGTGTCGCTCGAGGTCTTGTCCAGCCGATAATTGGTCTAGCCTCTCATCCGACCGAGCTCGCATCCGTGTGTTCAAAGTCCAGCAAGTAAAATCTACATCGTGTAGTGATTTGGACGTGCGCAACCCAGAAGTTAAGGACCAGGCACCTTCTGTTGCCCCTCGGGTCCTGAAGCCCCTAGCCGCTCCTTCAACTTCACATAAGCAGCCGGGTGATGTGTCAGCCTATCCGAGTCTGGAGAGCTTACTCGCATCAAGGGCAAAACGTTGAGGTCTCGAGCGAGAGATGTATAGGATTTTAGACATGACTCTTACTATAATATCAATACACCCCGCCTTCTGTACCCCACAATGCACATCACTTGCCCCTGAGGGTTACGAGATCGCTTGTCAGCAGCACGGGTTGGAAAAGCGCCATTCTTCTTCGATGACAACTTTCTCCCCCCCAAAAAAAAAAACTTGACCTCCTTGTCCCCTCAGCCTCTCCGATTGTCCGCAAGTTCTCCATGGAGGTGCTGGCTCGTTGCGCTTGGGAGTACTAAAGTGTCATATCCACAAAACCCTTGCCATATTATCCTCGACACGACATTCAGAATAGCCTCTTCGCCAACGTTTTGAAGAACTCGAGCAGCTTGATGGTAGGTTATAAAGATACGCCCCGAACCTAACAAAGACCCCAACATTAGCGACACCCAGCCAGACAGAGAGAGAAATAGCTCACATCTTCAAGTTCGTACTCCTGTTCTCTAGATGACTCACTATCTGTAAGGCGTCGTCCGGAAGTCCCTTGCTTCCGGGCTATCGAGCGTCGTATGAACGCGATGATTTGCGCGCTACTCGTGCCACGAGGTTAAACTACGATGTTCAGCGCTTGGCCGGCTGTTAGGACTCGACGATGATCACACTCAAAGGACCAATTAAAGAAATGGTATTCGAGAGGATAAACGAGAATACTGAACGTGAGGAGCGGAGATACATGGTGCGACTACTTATATACTACTGGTCATGTGATGAACACATGTAATACGTGAGGTATGACGTGCTATGACGTCCTAGTCATGTGATGAACACATGTAGTGTGTGAGGCGTTCTAGCCTATGATGTGATAGACACGAGGCGGTCTAGCCTGTGATATAAGTGATGTAGTGAAGTAGTGAAGAGGTGAAGATGAGAAAGGAGGAAGTGAAGGTTGAAACCGTAACACCGGCGGGACTACATTGTAAAGGCCGTTTCCCGGGACCCGGGTGGGAGAAACCGCCTGACATAGCCTAGAATGTCGTTATCTGTCAGTGACTGTGTGTGTTAGTCACTTGACACTTACGCTGGGAGCTTCTGGGAGAGCAATGCTGAACTTCACCATGATATAGAACCAGTCGGTGGTGGTCCTAGTTCATGTGCTATTAGGCCGTCGTCGCACAGCAACATTTTGAACTCCGAACCCATTCAACTTGAACATATCACTCTCGCCACAACCTCTTCCTACGGTGTCGGAGGGGTCCAGCTGGACTACCTCTGGAAAGGCTTTCGCGTGATCCTAATCCTGTGTCGATTCTTACCAAGGTCGACCATGAAACGCGACGGCCAAACGTTCCTCAAAAACGAAGGTGAAATCGCCTACTAAGTGACTTAGTCGAAGTTGACGTTGACTGTATAGCATGTCACGACCTGTAGGTTCAGATACTCAGTCCACACTTTTCCAACGACGCGTCGGTCTCACCCTAGTAGACAAACTTGTACGACAAAATGACGGCGGGAAGTATATTGTCGTTCCTCCGTTGAGACACTAAGACAGGAACGATCTGGTGACAGCACGACAGCAAGATCGCTGCACTTTGAAATTGTTCACGCCAGTCCCTTAATGGTGGGTCGTTCAACATGGATACGAAAGGGAGAGCATATATGTTTGACTCAGGACAGGGTACCGTGCTCCTTTCATTCCTCACCACCCCCTCACTCGTTTCCGTCGCTTCACTAAGTTCACTTCAAAAAATGGCGTACAGAGATATCCCTTTGGACAAGGCAGAGCTACATACTGGAATCCCTTCTCTATGGTAAGCCCGATCGATCGGTCTCAAGCATGGCACATCAAACCATTTTGACACCAGGTTTCTCACTCTTGATGTTCGGTGGGTCACGATAGCTTGTGCGTTGTTGTTGCTTAGTACAACGGTGCGCATTCATTCCGTTTTTCCCGGACAAGTATCGGGCAGAGGCTGACAACTTGTGCGTATACAGCATCTCGTGATCCACATCATAAGGGTCATGTCCGGTTTGATCTTTTTCCGGGATACCTATCCTGGGGGACCCATCGCGTTCTTCGCGAACTCTTCGCAATGGACGTTTGTGGCCAAGATATTCGTGTATATCGGGCAGACGCTGATCGGAGATGGCGTTGCGGTAAGCCTCATTGCTGCCGAGTGATCATTTTGACGACTCAAGTAAATTGCGCAGATTTACCGTTGTTACTCCGTATGGCAATCCAAGCTTGTCACGATTTTGCCCGTGCTACTCTGGTGCGGTTTCGCTGGCATGTTACAACCCATGTTTCCAGACGACCGAAATCATTGACGAGATTTACCAAAGTAACCGAAATTTGCAAGCCCATTCTGACGCAGACAACCGCACTCTTCGACGGCAGTCTCACAATAGGTGATGGCGTTGTTAACCAATCTGTTGTCCACCTGTATGTACCTTTCAGCATCCTGAGGAAACATTCTGGACATTCCTTATTCCGAACACTAGCTCTGTTGGCCTTCCGTATCTGGTATGTCAACCACAGGCCCCAAACTTGAAGGCTCCGTGGCCACAGTCACGATCCCAATTGCGACCGATTCTACATATCATCCTCGATGCGGGCGTGATTTATTCCCTCGCCGTTTTGGTCGGGCTTGTCTGCTTCGTGACGATCAATATGTGAGTCTAGATATGGTCAGTTGTTGTGTCCTCTCGCTGTATGTGACGAGTCCCGCTGACATGCATTGCTGCTAGGTCCCGCTCATCATCTCTATCACGTTCTACATGGTCATCATCCATGTTGGGATTTCCAAACACTCGACGACACCGCGGACGGCAACCAACACACCGCTCGGATATACGACCTCGCAGAACGGCGATAGCTGTCAGACCTTGAAGAGGCCATCATTCTCGCGCAGCAAACTCTCGACATTTCCCCATCTGAACACCCCAGTCATTCGGTGTACCTGAATAGCGTTGCAATACATCTCTCTCATCGGTACAAGCAGTTTGGGGAAACGACGGACCTGAACGAGGCCATCGTTCTTGGGAGACAAGCGCTCAATACCTACCCGATTCATTTGGTGTATTTGAATAGCCTTGCAATCTATCTCTCTTCGATCGGTATGAGCGGTAGAAAGCGCCCGATATTTCCCTTCCATGGCGCCCAAATCACTTGGTGTATTTGAACACCATTGCAACATGTCTCTCCAATCGGTACCAGCGGCTAGGCGAAATAGCAGACCTGAGCGACGTTATCGTCCTTGGGAGATAAGCACTTGACCTCCGCCCTCCAGGGCACACAGACCGTGCAATTACTTTGAACGTCGTTGCGAATTGTCTCTTTTATCGGTATCAACAACTTGGGGAGATGGCAGACCTCGACGAGGCCATCGTCCTCAGGGATCAAGCACTAGAAGTTTCTCCGCCCGGCCATCCAGATCGTCCGATGTATTCGAGTCATCTTGACCGATCATAGTCATTGGGCCAACTTGCCAGTGCATTTTATCTCCATATTTGGTTCACTCATTCGAACGAATCCAATGACGAGGAGAATGCATTCAGTCTCTATACCGAGTTGGTGAACATCCCCAATTGTTTCACTATCTGATATCTTTTCTGCCAAGAAATGGGTCGGCATGGGTGAAGATTCCCACCATCCCACGACGCTTCTAGCATACGAAACATCTCGTCTAAGGAACTTCAAAACTTGCTACTTCAGAAACAACGGCCAACGATTCGAACAGCAGAGAGTTACTAATAGTAATGAACCACCCACTGGCACGAGCAACATTACCATAGTACTAATGGTCCCATATCTCCAACGATTCAACCGCGATACCCTTCCAACAATCCAATTCGTGAGCGTCAATGTTGATTTGCATCTCGGCACCGATTCGTCTGTACCCCACCGCATGACGACTCTTTAGCGGCTTTGCGAATAAGAGTGCTCTGAATCCACCCGCCAGGTATGCGATCACCCTGAGTGCCTTGGTATGTTCATCCCCCCCGCTGGGTTCAATCTTTTCGACGAGCTCACGAATCCACGGATAGACAAGCACGACTCTTTCCTGCTGCCAACTGGAAGGCGCGTCCTTGGTCGAGAAATCGAAAGTGCCAAAAGCCTCAGTTGAAGCAACATAAACAGAAGTACCATCAGCGTTCGCACGACTAAAAGTGACGTCGGTGACAGAAATTGCGATGCAAGGAAGTTTCAGATGGCGGTCTTGGAACGATAGTGAACCTGTACTCTTGGTGAGAGTGTCATAGAATTCGGTGACCTCCTGTTTCGGTAGTGTGCGTGAAACTCGCTTGTCGACTTCATTGTGGACAATATCCGGCAGTTTGTATGGACCTTGACCGTAGACAGAGATGTCGGCAGGCAGAGCGCTGTTAAACCGCGATGGCTCCCCAATCCAATCAAGAACTGTAGTATCCTTTCGGCGGTGCATGATTTCCTGGAGGAGCATTCCGAGCGGGACCTCTGCGTCAGGATGTGTACGATCGACGCGTATATCGCTCTTGAATATTCCAATCAAAGAGTACGCGATGTCGACTCGCTCTTTGGCTTGGCGATTTGATGCCAAGCGGAGCTTTTCGCGAGCAGAAAGCCCTTCCGGTGAAAAGTGAACAAGGATAGCTTCATCGACACCCGTAGCTCTCGCTAGCTCTGATAAAATATTGGGGGAGGTCTTATGGTTATCGTTGATATCCCCGTGGTATAGCTTCCATTTCCGGTTATAGAAACGGATAACTTTGGGTGCGAGAAGTTCCTGTAGCGTCCACGCGCGGAAGATCCATTTATTATGCTCGAGTAAGTCTGAGTCCTTGTGTTGTGGGTCAGGATTATCGGATGGGTTGGCAAGGAGGATAAGGGTGAGCGCCGAATTATGGTACCAATTGTACATGGACTTGATCGACTTCTCAAACTTCTGTCCATCTGTGCCCGTTTTATCGATACAGCATGTATCGTTCCATGACCATTGGTAAGGCTTATAGTCATCCCGGACTGTCTTGCAGAACTCGAATAGCTTCTCGTATTTTTCAGCGATGGGGGGGGAATAAACCGAGTTGTCAGAGACGTCGTGGAACAACGGTTCTTCCTTTTCCCATGTGTGAGACAGCATGACATAGCGGAAATAAGTTTTCACGACCTCCTCGACCTTGCCCATTTGTGGCACCATGTTCTGGGAATTGGACGAGATCAACTCATAAAAGGCGGAGTCCTCCTTGAATTTGTGTTTTTGCTTGTCCTGGTCGCAAAGAGTACCGTCCTCGACATGAATGAGGATAAAGGGAGATTTATCCACAACTTCTTCCATTATTTTGTCGACTTCTCTCAGCGTCCCGAGGTAGCGTCTATCCAAATCTATGCAACATAATTATTGATTAGCTGTCAGACAGGTACTTATGGAGATCATTACCGTCCATCTCTGGTTGCTTAATCTTGGAAGACATCTCACTCAATGCGGCGCATGCTTCCTTGTAGTTCTTCAACTCATGCAATGCCTTGCATTTCGCACGATGTCCAGGAATGTACGACGAATCCACTTGGATGGCCTACGGCAGTCCTTATTGAGGATCATCTCCGCAGAAACGCAACGAAAATATTACCCATTCCGCGTCTGCCAGCGCATCCTTCCATGATCCGTTTCTTGCTTCTGCCTCGCTTCTGCTAGCGAGGAGACGAGCAATGCAACTGGGGCAGCGGCGTAGTGACCCCAAGCGTTGTAAAGTCGCCTTATCTTTCCCAAGAACATCCGCCATCGAAAGGCCTCTGTTCGAGACATCTAGGACGAAAGCTCAATACAACAAATGAAAGCGAGTTACAATAGAACTGACCCGAAGGACACCCAGTGAGGGCCAACGCTTCAGTGTACCAGGCGATTGCCTCGTTGTTCCTGCCGTAAGACTCGGAGCTTGCCTGGTCACCAAACCCCTCTAAAATGTATCGAAATGTCAGTCGGGTGTAG
>JBBPOJ010000079.1:0-47583 GCA_038091395.1 Leccinum rimulosum
TCAACAAGGGGACACAGAGATTTAGGGAGGGGAATGTGTAGGAAGGAGGGAATCCAACCAGAACAAAACTGGCTTGTTCAATTGCTGCATTTAAGTATTTATACTACACATACAAGTAGTGCACAGACCAGCTTCTACATGCTGCTGAGCCACCAAAAAGGAGCCACAGAAGCTGCAACTGTCAGCTGCCACACTGCAACCATCAACTCTGATTATCGATGGCGAGTCGGATGGTGTCACGGCGATGGCAGTTACCTTTATCCTTGGACCGACCCACATTCCATTTGGACAACTAGGAGAAACTGTGAGTACTCTTGATGATACACTTGTTTCTTATTTCTGTCACATGTGGTGAATCCTGAATCCTGACTTGACTTACCTGGACAGCCGCCACATGGCATAGAGAACACACACGCACAATGTGGTTCACGTGGATGGTAGATACGTGGTTCAGGAACAGCGGTCAGTAATCACTCACAAATTGTGTCTGGACTCTGGAGTCTCACGCGCGTTTCTTTGGTTGGCTCTGTATTGCACAAATCACAATACGGTATACATTCACTCCCACAATTTCGTCCATCATGAAATATCCTCATGGGCGACAAAGAGTCCAACAACTCTGTTATTCTCATCAACTTTGGCATCGTGAAGCAATTTCGTGACCCAAGATCACGGATCCACATCTTAATATGGAAGAAACCAAGCACATTATTCATTATTGGTACCGCGGCCTTCGCATCCATCAACAGCCATCTCAAGCAGGAGTTCAGTTGGAGGGACGACCTCAAATCCCTGGCATATACTCTTTTGTTCCTCTGCAACAGATCATTATCTTGGCTCACCCAAGAATGTCCAAATCCATCCATCTCCGTCATTAGTGTTTTAAAGTCCAGTCATAGGACCGACCAAAGACCGAGGACCGAACTGGACCGGACTGTTCACAACCGGTTGCACGGTCTCGGTCACCATGGAATTTGACTTATACGGGAATGGCGGTCAGTCGCTATCTCGGCACCTGCTGAGAAGAGTCTCTCACAGGGAATGGATGACACCGGTATTGCACAGATGTCACGAGCGATTTCTTGAGAGTGTCGGGTATATAACAGAGTGTTTCTAGTTTGTTTTATTAGTGTTGCATTTGAATTTTCACAATGAAATTACTTACCGACCACCAAGCAACCACATCCTGTTACGACTGGCCTTGGGTGAGGTCGGTCGTGGACCTACTAAACCCGCTAACTCGGAGCAAGGCAAAGAGGTGGCGCATGAGGTCGATGGTTGGACTGAGGTGAGGACTCCAGGCTGGCTGGTGGACGAAGGACTCCCTGATAAGGGTGGACGAAGACTCGAGGAATGAGAGAGGAAGGTCTATTGCATGGCAGAGACGAAGCTAGCGAGTGATAGTGTAGGTAGACCAAGATGAGGATCGTGGGAACTACAGGAGGTATCTAATATAGCTAGGTGAGTCGTGCACGGACCAAGACGAAAGGGGAAACTAGGAACTAGGGCATAATGAGGGAAATCTATGAGTGGATGATAAGAGTACACGTGAATGATGAGAAGATGCGATGACGTTGGTGATGAGGAATCCACAGTAAGAAGGATGAGTAAGAAGGCTGCGGAGCGCTAGGGTTCTGAGTAAGCGAGGATAAGAGATAAGAGATGATAAGAGGCAATAGACGATAAGAGATAAGAGGAACGGAGATACTCGGAGGTACTCGGAGTACTCGGAGGTAGAGAAATGGAGACAAGAGAGACAAGAAAGACAAGAGGGATTGAGAGAGACAAGAGAGATGAGAGAGACAAGAGGGATAGATAGAGACAAGAGAGATGAGAGAGACAAGAGAGACTAGGAGAGATGAGAGGGAGATGAGAGATCGGGAAGACGTCGGGGAGACTCGGGGAGTTTTGGGAAGATGTCGGGGGAACTCTGGGAAGATTCGAAGAAGGAAAAAGATAGGGGCTGAGGGACAAGTTGTAACATTTAGGAGGCTTCTTTTACTCCTACTGCCTTTACATCATGGTGGAATGTCTTGAAATCGATGGGAGGACTGTATCTCTATGACCCCCACAATATCATCAATTTTCCCTGACGATATATGCAATATATTATGTCTGTGCCCCAAAGCAGAAATTTTCGAAAATGTTGATTTGGAACCCATCAGAAAGCCTGGTACATAGAATAAAGTGATCAAACTCAGGGAAGTACATACAAAAAAATATTACCTATATTTTGGAGCCATCAGCATACCTGACTGTGTTGAGCAACAAAGGGTCAGGAGGAGAACATTGCATAACACTACAGGCTTCTATTCCAGTCCCAAGTGCTGTTGTAGATATATGATAAGGGGATGTGGGGATGTACTTTTCAAGGCCAGATGTTGAAAGGGTAAAAAATGCGAACATATTTTGTGTTTTTCCCTGTATCTTTTTTGTTCATCTCATACAACCATGTAAAACCTCATTTAAGTGGTGGGAATGGATTATTATAGCATATACACTATGTCTATATACTCAAACAATGTGTAAGGCCAGGGGAAAGCAGAGGAATGAGGGGAAAAACATTTATTGAGTGAGATTCCCAAAATGGAAATGTTGCAGGAGTAGTGGCTGCATTTAGTGTGTTTCTTGCTTATGTAATGAATCCCAACAAACAGGAACTGCTCCAATCAAGAAAGGGGCTGGATCCAAATCTGCAGAAAATCATTCCCAAAAAGGAAACTCATTATTCCTTTTTGGTGTCACCTGAAAATCCATAACCTCTGTTTTTCTGATTCTAATGGTCCAACAATCTAATCAATCAGATCAAATCTGGATGAGATATGATCAAAATGGTCGCAAAACCCCGGCGATATAAGCATTCTGATTGGTCAATATTGACCAATGGGAATTGCCACCATTTTGTGAAATGCCCCTGTTGCCCCTGTCAAGCAGGTTGCCGATCGGCCAATGACTAGGCATGAGTCTATCCCCAAGTTTGCTCATGGGCCAAAACAAAAACTCGGCATGTTTGCCAATGGACCCATGCCATGGCTGTGGATGCCTGCATTCCACAATTGACTGATTGGCCAACAACCAAAAATTCGGCATGTTGCTGATCAGCCAATTTACTGGCCATGAGTTCATTCTGCAATTTACCCATGGGCCAGAATGGAAACTCGGCATGTTGCCGACTGGCCCATATGCTGTGGATGCCTGCATTCTGCAATTGACAGATGGGCCAACAACCAAAAGTTCGGCATGTTGGTGATTGGCCAATTTCTTAGGCATGAGTCCATTCCAGAGTTTACCGATCGGCCAGAATAAAGACTCGGAAAGTTTGCTGACTGGCCAACATTGCACAACATTGTGGGCTGTTCAGTATGTATGGAATCCCTTGCCGAAGCTGTCTCGGCATAACTGCACATTGGGATTTAATTTTATGACATCTCCCTACTGTAGTGCACTCTAAGCAATAAACTTGTTGCAGCAAAGGATTGTATGTAATGTAATGGTATTTCGGCATGTCAGACAGTCAGTACAGTACACACTGAAGCACTTGCCGAAGCTATCTCGCCATCATTGTGCATTGTAATTTAGTTTTGTGAAATCACCCTACTGTACACTCTAAACAATAAACTTGTTTCAGCACAGGATTTATGGTAGTATAATGGTGTTTCGGCATGTCAGAGCATCAGGAAATCGATGACGAAAAGAGATAGCTAGATACATGCTTATCTGTGCTTATCTGAAGAGTAATGTACATTTTCAACATCTGAATGATATGCTGAATGATATGCAATTAGATACTTTGGAAGGCATTTCACACCAGACACTCTTCGTAAAAAATAGTTACATGCCCACTTTGGCCTTTCAGATAGTTGAGACCATCAGTATCATCCTCAGAGTATTCTAGACATGGTTGATATTATTTCTGAATGATATGCTGAATGATATGCAATTAGATACTTTGGGACGCATTTCACACCAGACACTCTTCGTAAAAAATAGTTACATGCCCACTTCGGCCTTTCAGATAGTTGAGACCATCAGTATCATCCTCAGAGTATTCTAGACATGGTTGATATTATTTGTACTTATTCGGAAACATTGTGTCGCTCGTCAACACTAACATTGGCTATCGACTAAACACCCATCCTACTAGCCGACATTTGGTATCATTCTGGTTTCTTATTTATTCTGTGGTCTTTCGACACCTAGTATCCATCCATGGTAAGTTACCCTGTCCAGACATGTCCGACCTTCTTTTCCCGCCTTCGTCCTATTCCAACACTTCTCGGGATTCCAGTATTGCTAACATCCCTGCCCAACGGACGCAACTTATCATTGGCGATCTCGACCCCATTCCCGTCGCATCCAGCAATGTCCCGCACAACGCTTCCAATTCCAAGAACAACCATGCTATACCAGTTCGACAGCTGCGATAGCCGATGGTTTGCAACTCTCTTCTGAGACAGCCGACAAGTTCTCATCTTGCTTGCTCTTCCTACACTATTTCTCACACTTTTGGTGCCATATCTTTCCCTCTCACAGTTCCGGAATTGTCAGCATTCCCATGCAACGGGTGCAACTTATCATCGACGATCTCGACTCCACTTCCGTCACACCTAGTAATATCTCGCTCGATGCTATCAGTGCCGATGTCGGTAACTCTTCTTTAACTCACGAGCTGTGCCGTCTCGATAGTCAGCGATGATATATGGCGTGACTGCCACACTTGACAATGTATCCCTTAATACCAGTGTTATCAATTATTAGTAGTTTTCATTCTTCTTGCTATCCCGCTGGTCACCGCCATTGTGTAGCCTTCATAGATCACGACTCGCTGGGTATAGACAACTGTGACAGTCTAGTTCAATCCTTTTATGATAACATACAAACAAAAATTGTACGGTAATGCTAGGACATTGTTGACGATGAGGGTCCCGAAGCGGAAGTTACTATTTCCGAGTCGTTGACTTGCGCGGACTTCATACGAATTCTGGCAAGTGCACTGTTTTTGCTTGGGGCACGCTCTGTCTCTGTATAAAGTGGGAAAACCTGCCTGTTATGACATCAGCGACGAAGGACAAGGAGATCGGTCTCGCTCACCTATTCCACCAAGCCAACAGAGCGTCCACTTCTTCACACTCCTCTGGATCCTGTAGTAACTCCAAAATGCTAATGTAGAAGTGTTCTGAATCGGTGACCAAATCAGTTCGCGAAAATACCTGCGCCGCAGTTAATGCAAACCGAGCCTGTGATTGCAGTCCGAGTCAGCAGCCAATAGTAGTATCATGAATTGAAATGTTACTATTTACCTGTGTAGCGACATACGCGATGGAAGCTTTGGTAACGAATCGCATGCCATGAATCCTGGCATTGCCGGATCTGGTTGCCTTTGGTTCCTGATCGACCGAGCTGGGAGAGGTAAAGATGTGCTTGAATGCCTGAATAAGGTCGTGATTACTTAAATTAATGTTAAACATGCCGACTTCAGACTGACCGATACCAAAGTGCCACTCCGCAGAAGGCCGTTCCACGGATCTTCTGCATCGTACGTATAGTCGGCGTATAGAAAAATTGGCCATTGGTCTCCAGAGACCTGCATCTGACCGGAGACGAGTTTATGCCTAACACTTTGGCCAGGAGTGAATGAGTGACAATGTACGACATAGGATAACTCACTCAAGATTCTTCCAATCGAGGCCAGCAGGGCAAAGCAATGCCCCGGTCCTCTCATGGTTGAACCCCCTCCCCGACTTTGCATTACGGGGGATATGGGGATTAAGGGATTGCCCTTTCGGTGTGATCCAGTCGATGATCGCACTTTTCATACCTTTTGTATCATCGGCTCTGGCTCCATTGGCGCCTTTCTGAATCTACAAATGTGTGAAGGTTAAATATTTGATGTTCTACCGGTATACACTCACCAGATCAGCAATGAGGATGACATCTTCCTCGGAAGCATCCATAAGACGACCCTCAAGGCCTGGTACCATCTTCAAGAGCTCCTTGAAAACAGTGTACTCCCTTCGGTCTCTGCAAGGTGCCTGGTCAGGAAGAAGTTTAACCTGACTCTGAATGTACTCACTGCGCAGACAGTTCCTCTGGACGGTCATCCGCACCGTCACCCATGAGTATGAGCCCGTTGGTCATCAATGTCTGGATGTTGCAGAACGTATGTACTGCACGACCGAAATGTCTACCATGATGTACTAACGGGTCTTGCGTGGTTCTGATTCGGAGGACAGTGAGTGATTGTTTGATGCCTGCAGAAAGATGCAACTCACGGGCGTTTCCTTGGTCCTAGCTCCAAGGCGTTGGTGTTAGCCCTCTTACGCCGTTCCGGCACAGGGCTGCAATGGACCATGGAGAAATGCTGCGAGCGCCCTAGTGCAAAAGTATGAGTGGAAGGGACAGAATGCAGACAACACACCTTTGCTTCTTTCCCTTATATACTCTACGAAAGGGAGTGGGAAATTTCGTCAAAGGGAGGGTTGGCGGTGATCGCGAGAAACTCGCTTGTTGAGAGCATTGGTCGATAAGTCAGCGGAGCTGTGTTGTCACGTAACGCCCTCGACCTGCTCAAAGAACTTGTTGTTGTCTACTTACTATCGTACAGAGGCAATCGTCGGCGGAGAAGTCGTTTGCATCACTGTTGCAAGCCGGGCCCTAAAATCTAGAACCTCATGAGCGGTCATCTGCAGCAGCACCAGTCAGCAGCCCCAGCATCTAGATACACTCAGCATCACACTCACCTCGTCCAACATCACGCACAGACCCGACCCAAGCACCCCGGCCCACCTGTCCATCTCGACAATGCCCTTCACCTCAGCTTGTACGTTCTTTGTCTTGCTCCTCCACGTCATCGAGGTCCGAGGAGCGGGAGTGGGAATGACTGACCCGGGTTTTGTTAGGGGCGAGAGAAGGCATGCGTACCACATACGCCGATGGCAACCTGTTCTCCCGAGCTGCAGTCAGAAGTCAGAGTCAGATAAGGCAAAGGTAAGGCAAGGCAAAATGGAAACAGACTAAAAAAGTAACGTACAGGCAAGCTTAGCTATGCAAGAAAAAGATGGTTGGCCTGTTCAAGATTGATCGAATTGCTTAGGTCAAGTTCTTCATGGCTCGGCATCGACACCGAGAATGGAATTGATGCACAAGGTCCTCGGTTTCATAGACATCCTGTGCGATGTCCTTGATGGGACGAGATCAGTCGCTAACTTGGTATGAAAAGCATGGTACGGACAAATGGAATTGATGAACGAGGTCTTCGGTTCATAGACATCCAGTGCGATGTCCTTGATGGGACGAGATCAGTCGCTATCCTGATATGAAAAGTGTGGTACTACTACAAATGAGCCAACTTGAAGGAGCCTGAGGTTGGCATACTGACTGATTCGCACTCATGCTCCGAGACTCGACCCTTCGGCGTTCCAGTGAGTTTCGAACTGTCACAGTTTGATTGGCTCTTGATTAGTGATGCTAGTTTTCCATGCAATGGCACGATGATTGAAGATGTTCATGTAAGCTTGGCAAAGGTGTACTATGCGGCGAAGCTAATGGCAGTCGTTTGCCAGTGAAAGGTTATACAAAGAGTCGTGTGCATTGAAAATAAATAAATAAAAACAACAGTACATGGTACATGGTACATGGTACATAGTACATAGTGTTGAATCGGTAGTATTCACTTTACTTTATTGCTTCTGATTCTAGACCGGTCCATTCTAGACCGAGAGTCTCTTTCTTATCTTATCATTATCTCTGATTAGATTAGAGACGTTATTGCCATTGGCTTGACTCAGCTATGACTGAGATAGTAATGCTATTGGCTATTACTAAGCCATTATATCTTGCTGACTGATGTCTTACACATCACGCTTACATATCATGACGAGATACTTACGCTATTGGTTAGAATCTCTTACATGATATTGTAGAATGTTCTACGACATTCTTTTCCACAAATATGTACACACATATCTTGTAGTATATAAGGGCCTAAGCCTGACCCTTGAATATTAGGTCGCTTTCACACTCTTCTAGTGATTGAAACCTCGTCTTAGCTTCAACACTTCGACTCAAGTTCCTAGTAAGTTTTCTACTAGAGATTGCTCCCTACTTTTTCTCTTGCACCCTCGGCTGCGCATAGAGGATATCCATAAAGGATTCCTTTACATAGTACAACTACAGTAGTTCGGAACTGCATAAAAATAACATTCTACACGGTACAAACAAAAGGAAAAGGTTTTCAAAAAAAAAAAAAAAAAAATGTCTCGATGAAGGAACAGACGAAAAATCATATGGGAGGCTGTGCAGCTCCGGAGCATAATAATAAATAGATGCTGCCGGCCTACCGGCCTTACGTGGGAATCCCAGGAAAACTTGGCGGTGGGAACGTAAGCTCCATGTGAGCAATGGCCAGCTCACTCTCGGCATCGCAACCGTCACCAACATCATAGTGGGCTTTACAAAATGTATCGGCAGCATCATAACCTTCCTCTTCTCGCACTAGGGCACAAAGGGAGTCATATTCAGTTTCCAGCTTTACCAGCTGCAATACTAGGGCCCATTTTGAAGCTAAAATCTCGACGACCCGAGACTTTGCTTGTGAGACAGTGAGCAAATTTGATGAACAGTGAATCTTGAAAAGGAGATGACTCAATACCCAGAATTTCCTTATTATTCACAAAGTTCACTCACCCGATGGAGAAAGGGGTGTTCTTTAGCGAACACATGGTCCATGACGCTAATGTCTAGTTGTCAAGCCGTCTCGACACATCTCAAGAGCTGTTTCCAGATTTATCCATGGTCAAATCACGAAAAAAAAATTGAAAAATTCTTACTGCGTCTGCTGCAGGAATCCTGCTTGTCTGAACGGTACATGGACAATCACGGACAACATGATTGTCTTGAAAATCTTGGGATGAGGTTACAAGTACCGGACGGTGCGATTTCTGCATTTCGCCTGGCGTGAAGCTAACAGTGGGTGACAAGGCAGGGCGGGAACACTAAACTGTGTTCTGAGCTTTTTATGTTGTACTTGGTGTAAACCTTTTTACCCACGCTGTACTCCGCGAACAAGAATGATACTGACGCCCAGTTGTGAAACATTTTCCTCAGGGTTTGGCCATTTGGAGTGTTCTCAGACCTGGGCTTCATGCTCGCCGACGGTGAACATTGTGTTGCAATGCTTCCCGCCAGAAAGCCTCGGGCTCATGGCCATTTCTCAATATATAAACTGAACTTGTCAAGGATACACATAAGCCAGCCTGTCCCCTTTGACGTGGAAGTGAAGGATTTCCCAGTCCAAGGCTGATGACGAACTTGAAGTGATTCGATACCGCTTTTCAATACCGTGGTCACATCGTGGTATCCATGAGCGTCATGGTGGAGTGATGAGTAATAAGGTAAGTATTCTCTCTTTCCCGAATCTCCCACCAGGGTTCATAGTATACTCTTTCCCAGATCTCCCACAAGGGTCCTCACCATGCCTCACTACGAGCATAAGACCGGCGCGCTCGCCACTGAGGCGAATTGCACCTACACCCTCTCTCAATTGTCAGTGACAACAACTCTAATCAATGGCATCCGGGTCCAACGAGCCCTTTAGCCAGCGTGAAAGTAATAATGCTTACTACCAACGCCTCTGGAATCAAGTAATCCGAAGTCCGTACCAGAACGTTATTGTAGGCAATGTTACCATCGGTGACAATGGCCAGTTGCACGCAACAAACGTCGTCTTGCAGTCGTTGGCACTTCCTTTATCACCGCCTCCCAGTCCACAGCTGCCTGGTGGCGCCCAGACAATACTGGCCACAATTGTATCCCCGAGTCCTTCCCCGTCCCCTATGAATGCCCTCATTCCATTACCTCCACTCTCTCCCACTCAGCTACTCATCCCGCTACCGCTGTTCCATGCTGATGGCGAAGAATTCGTGTTCGAAGCGATTCAACCGGCCACCCCTTCTCACTCTGCCACAAATCTCTCAGCGTCCCCGGCGGGTTCTCTGATCACGCCAGATTCCCCTCAAGCGGTCGTTCAGGGCGAGGTTCAGCCTGAGCCATTGAATCAGTCGCCGACCACATCCTTTATGGTGGTCCCCATTGTAGCTCAACATTCATCGGTGGACAACTACACGGACGGGGGGGACGTAAGTAACACAATGGCACTACCAATGCTAGGTATTTTTTTTCCAATTTACCCAACCTTTATTCAATGCTCAATTCCCACAGTGATCTACATCACGCACATCACGCGGCCTTGGGCGCACATTTTTCTACACAGTTGGCACCTCGTGTTTCACACGACCCACGCATCTTATCCGGCATCAAACCTGGTGCAATGCGCCAATCGTGCGTTGCGGAGTGCGTACAGACTTTGGGACGCGACAAGACCCAATGAACCACTCTTACCAACCTTCGTCACCCTCGATGGCCAGCATATGATGGCCATCCGTCGCACTGAGGATTCACCTGCACACGAAATTCATGACATAGTACGCTTCAAAAAGGCTTTCACATCAGTCGTAAGTTCATTCACTCTAAATTTGTTTCTCGTGTGCTGACGAACATTTCCAGATTCGCATGGCACGCCAAACGAACATGAATTGCCTCCTTCAATGCACGTTAGGAGCGATCGTCGTTTCACAGATCGTTCCGTTCCTTCATTTACCCCACGCTGACATCCGTGCCCCTGGAATGACTTCAACGTTTCAGCGGCTCTATACCCCGGTCGAAAAGGAATATTTGACAATGGCTGTTGCTTGGAACCCTCAATTCGGATGCCGGATCTGGCACCGTTTTGACGGCGATCACACTCTTTGGTTCGCGAACCACTCCGTGTGAGAGTTCCTCGCTATTTTACTCTCCCCAGACGAACATACACCATATACACTCGGTGTTCGACAGGCTAGAAGAGGTCTCCACGACGAGGTCCTGTCGTGGGGTTCGGTAATCGAACTGGACAATGAGTCCGTATTAGTGCTATTGGCGAAAACATTGGCCTCGGTGAGTGGCGACTATTCAATCAGTCGTTACTGGATATTGATCTAGGACTAGCTCTCTGTCAGTGTACTTTACGACGTTGTGCAGACACCGCGTCAATTTCTGTTCGATCGCTCTGACACCCATCGCAACAGTCTCATCAACAAGCTGATGGAACAAATGATTGGATTACTACGTGCTCTAGATGATACCACGCTGCAATATTCCCAAGAACTAACTGGTGTGGCGCGAGAAGAAGGGCATGCGGGACTGCTCGGATTAAAGTTGCCATTCTTAGGCTTTGCATGAAAACACCTGCCAGTGTACGACTATACAACTGTTCGTTCTCTTTTCTTTTTGTCCATTGTCTTCGTTTGGACTGGGTTGTACTTGTACATTTGTAAAATTGATTTAGTGTCAATATGTATGCCGCCATGCTCATTGCAGAATTCACTCGGGGTTGCTGCAAGTGAGATCCTTGTTGGTGGGAAAGCTACCTAATTTTCCCACATACATGGCGCGCTGTTCAACCGCGCACTCCAGCGCTCAGCGCCCGACGTCCGATTCCTCTGGATCTGACTCGGAGTCACGCACTCGCACCCCCACGGTAACGAGATGCAATTAGACGTTTGGGGAGGCATTTCACACACGACACTCTATGTAAAAGATATCTACAGCCGCCCGAGCGACCGGTGGACCTGCAGGATTTAGACATTTGTAGCATCGACCCGTCAGGTGAGCGTTTACCTGCGAGATCTTTCAAGTGTCTTGGTGCGATATTTTATTCTGCAAGGTGTCAGGGTACCAATGTCGCTTTGCATACTCACCATCTTCTTGATGAAAAATAGTGGCATCCGTGAGTACGCTTGACTGGGATGTGTCGATGATTCTGATCGATCTCTCCAGACATCGCGGATGTTTTGTACTTCGTCCTCGTTGATATCCCCACGGATAGTGAAACTGCCCCGCGCGGTGACAATGACAATTGAAGCAATGAGAACTTGTGTTTGGAGATACAGATATCAAGGGACTTGCGACGACCCAGTCTGACCTCACCTTCAAGTATTCATATTCGAACCGTTGACGGAGTTTCGGAGGATTGCACGCGCCTGCACGAAATCATCAAGGCCTTTCCAAAGGGCTTCAGGTCTCATTGCAGGCCTCCGCCGGGATGCGCCAAACCTCGTCTCCTGAATTCTGTTGGATGACAGCTCAAAAAATGCTGAAAATGATCCTAGAGGAGATGAACACCAGTCGGATCACAAGCTAAAGCCTTTCCAACGTCTTGCGTCCTTTGCAGAGCTGGGTTCGAGCAGGTGCGTCGCATTGCACTGTGTGGTTTTCATTTACGAGGGCGCTTTGTTCATTTCTGCTTTCCTAGAATGTCACCGTTGCAGTTAATGAATTAGCGGCTGTCCGAGTCGATCTCCGAGTCTGACATCACTCCCACGGACGAGACAACATCGCCCAGTCTGTTCTCGCTGAGCGGGGGCGCGTCTGTCCCATCTGGACTTGTTCGGCCCATGATCAATTCATCTGCCATGTTACGTTCCCTTCAAGTTAGCTGGGGGACCTGGAAAAAACACTTTGGGTTCGGAACCCGACGTCGGCTGGTCAACTTTTATCAGACAAACTTGAAGGTATGCACATTTGAAAGTGTTCTGCAACTTTTGATTGATGTACATATTGTTACAGGATAAGCACATGCCTACGTCGATCGCTCAGCCTTTTGTCTGCCCTTAGTCACGGTCAGCATGGCAGTGCATGGGAGTTGCACCAAACAGCACGAGTCCGAGTTCTCACTAGCAGGTAAAGTCCGAGTCGTAGTACTACATGAGCCCACGACAACCTTCCTCATCTACGTATACCTGCCTTTAGGTCCTTGCTCTGCTGAGCGTGAAGGCTGTGTGTTCACATGATCCAACCATTCTCCCACATATGCGTTTGTGGCCGTAGCCTCCAAAGCGCTGGAGCGCTCACCAAACATGAGAAGCAATGCGCAAAGGGTAAGAAACGACTGGCCAATGCTTTGGGAAAGGCAAAGGAAATCTACTAGCGGAAGAAACGTCGTCACGGTGACGCTACCGATCCGGGTCATGGCGATGACCACACAGACCCTCTTGCTGAAAGCCCTGGCACTCATGAGGACGCCCATTCTGAAAACCTGGACAATCAGGGCATTACTCAGGCTGTCCCATCTGTGAGCGGTGAATGCTCTGATTCACTATTTATCTAATGTACCCCTTTTTAGCCTGATGCGCGGTCACTAGTGACTGACGGAGACCAACAGCACAACTCTGAAATATCCGCCACACGGCGATTGCGAAGATCAAATCGACGATTACCTGCAAGGTTTAGAGATGTGCTTTCCGAGCCCCCAATGCCATTCCCGCCACTAGAGGCTGCCTCGGGTGGCACAGTGCTTGATTGTCATCCAGTGTTTGCTTCCATCCGCACCCGGATCCAGTCCGCGCGTAACTCTGTCGTCCAGACGTTTAGGACACAGCTCAATAAATTTGGCCTGTACCGTGTTTATAATTCATGTACTCTACCCACGCACGATCCGGATGATTCGTGCGCAGTCCAGCAATCACCCTCACCCTCGGCTGTCACGGCCACTGAGCAAGACAACCCATATCACCCATATCCGAACCGAAGCTCGTTACGACTTGGGCAGTGGTATTGGAACCAAGGCTCCCAAAAGTCACAGACGAGCTTCAAGGATCTTTTGCATGTCATTGGAGATGATTCCTTTCGGTCAGAAGATGTGAGGAATACAAATTGGAAGGCTGTGGATCGGCAGCTTGGAGGGAAAATGTTTACGGATAGGGAGAAGTGGGTAGATGAAGACGAAGACGAAGAAAATAAAGAATGGCACAAGTCCACTGTGTGCCTTTCTGTCCCCTTTCATTCCCGCTGTCCCAATCCTGGACCCTTCAACTACTCGACTACTTTCTATCATCGGAGCTTGATTTCCGTCATTCAAGAAAAGCTTTCGGATCCATCACACCATCAGCTATTCCACTATGATCCATATGCGCTTCGGTGGCGCCCTCCTCACAAGGACCAAGAGAACCGGGTCTATGGCGACCTCTTCACGTCCGATGCTTTTCTTCAGGCCCACCGCGAGCTACAAGGCTCCCCGCCACTGGTAGAACCAGATTGCGACTTACCTTAAGTCGTTGCGGCTCTCATGTTCGCGTCAGATGCAATGCAACTCTCCAACTTTGGTAGTGTAAAATTGTGGCCTTTGTATATGTTTTTTGGTAACGAGTCTAAATATGCTCGAAGCCGACCCCGTAATGGCCTGTGCACACATGTGGCTTACTTTGAGTCTGTGAGTTCCGTCTCTTATGTCTGTGGTGTCGTGAGTCTAGTGCTGACTCTTTGTGACAGCTCCCTGATGATTTCAAGGATTTCGTCACGGAGTGTGCGGGGGGCAAGCATCATAGTGATGCATTTTATACCCACTGTCAACGGGAATTTTTCCACGAACAATGGAAAACACTTTTAGACAATGATTTTGTCCATGCCTACGAGCATGGCATAGTTATCATGTGCTGTGATGGAATCGCGCGTCGGATCTACCCAAGGATCTTCACATACTCCGCCGATTATCCAGAAAAGTAAGTCTTCTTCTTCTGTGTACTTAACTTGACAGGGTTGACTTTAATTCATTCCAGAATTCTCATCGCGTGCATAAGGAACCTCGGCAGATGCCCGTGTCCCCGCTGTTTGGTCCCAAAGCATTGTGTAGACCTGATGGGCACTGAAATTGACATGGCACAGAGGACGGTTCTGACCCGAGTTGACACGTCGGAGCGTCGCAAGCAAGTTTCCGAGTCCAGAAAACTTATATATAAAGATAACTACGTCGTCAATTCGGTCCATGTGGAAGAACTCTTAAAGTCAGAGTCACTTGTCCCAACAGTGGTGAGTTGATTCGTGTCCTTTAACTGTCGAGAGACTAACGTGCGAGACGTATGTTATCACAGAATGCATTTTTGGAGCGGCTCGGCCATACGGGCTTCAACTTCTTCCTGATGCTCGTGGTCGATCTTCTCCACAAATTTGAACTGGGCGTTTGGAAGGCAGTCTTTATTCACCTACTCAGGATGCTGGACAGCATGCATAAAAGTAAAATAGATGAGCTTGATTGGCGGTAAGTGACCTTCAAGTTGTGATGCATTTGGGACTTGCAAGTATTTACAATGAGCAAGCTTTCGGCAGGTCCCTGTCTTCGGGCGAGATACGATTCGAAGGTTTTCGCACAACACATCCGAGCTGAAGCAAATGGCAGCTCGAAACTATGAGGACATTCTGCAGGTATGACATTCTCCCTAAAAATGCTTGAAAGTATCTCACCATTCCACCACGTTTCATGTCTACTAGTGTTCTATGCCCATCTTCCATGGCTTGTTCGCAGAACGTCACGATACCGCCGTCCAACAACTCCTATGTTCTCTTGCTCATTGGCATGCGTTTGCAAAACTCCGTGTCCACACCGACACTACCCTTGATGTTCTTGAAATGGCGACTCGGGCGCTGGGAGATCACTTGCGTACTTTTGTCTCGGAAACCTGTCCTCATTTCACAACCAGGGAATTATCAAGGGAAACCGAAGCCCGCCATCGCCGTCAAGTCCGACTACAACTGTCGGGACCTTCGAGAGTGCAACACTGCTCCGACTCTGCCCGCTGACCAGAAACGTTGAATTTGCAGACATACAAAATGCACGCGTTGGGTGACTACGTCTCTCAGATCTGCCTCTATGGCACAACAGACTCGTATTCTACACAGGCGGTATGTCCGGGTCTAACCGCGCGGCTTCATCAGGGCTTGCAGGACTAATCATATCTGACCTTACTAGGGGGAACAGGAACACAAGGTCGGCAAGAAGAGGTTTACTCGAATGAGTCGTAAAAATTTTATACCTCAATTGGCCCAGATCGAACGACGGCAAACCCGCATTTCCGCTATCCATACCAGGACCATCGACCGCGCCAACATTCCTGCGGACCCCATTACCAACACACCGGAAAGCCACCATCACATCGGCGTGTCCCAAAACCATTCGGAGGACATGTCTATGTTCATTCATAAAAATCGTGATGACCCCGCAACAAAGGTGGGCCGCAGCTTTTGCTCTAAGGTTTCCACCACTTACGGATAGTCTCTGCTGCAGGAATTTTTCTTCGGACTGAAGGCTCATTTACTACCTCGTGCTCGATCCAGTCACGGCGTGGACACACCACCTCCATCAGATCCCGCCGGTTACGAAGACGAGGACTTGCTTGCCCAACTAAATCGCGTCGTTCTGAAGGGAAACCAAATATATCGCCACTTCTTACTGCGAATTAACTACACAACATACGACGTACGACGATGTCAAGACGTGATCAATCCAAACTCTAACCACAAAGACGTCATGGTATTATCAAGATCACCTCAGCATCCTTTCTCATACGCCAGAGTCCTTGGAGTATTCCATGCAAACGTTGTTTATGTAGGACCCGATTCAAGAGATTACCTTGCACGCCGAATGGAATTCTTATGGGTAAGGTGGTTTGAATTGGTTACGCCTGCCAAGGATGGCTTGACTCTAGACACCCTGCGTTTTGTCCCTATGGTTGATCCTGATGCCTTCAGCTTTGTGGACCCCTCGGACGTACTTCGAGCATGCCATCTAATTCCGGCATTCCACAAAGGCCGCCTTCATCCTGATTGGGTTGCGATGTCGATGATGGCCAAAGACGGAGATGATTGGAAACAGTACTATGTGAATAGGTGAGTCACTGTGTCATTCAAATAAACTTTCCTGCTCGACTAGTTTGTCGTAGGTTTGTTGACCGGGATATGGTCCTTCGATACCATTGGGGCGAAGGGATCGGACACGCATATGCACATTCAAGGGATTATAATGGAAGGAACTATGTCATTCAGGACAACCCAGTGGCAACGGCGGCCATGGAGTCGAGCACTGTGATGGACTTCGAGAAGGCGGATGATGATGCGGGTCGAGGGAATGGTAACGACGACGAATATACACTGGAGGACAGGGAGGACCTTGGTTGGGATGACAGGGATAGTGTGACTCGGACAGGTGCAGTCGAGGCCACGCAGGAGATAATGGATCTCGATGATATTGGTAGTGATCCGGAGTGGGCAGACAACGACTAATCCGTTTTTCTATGTCAATGCAATGCATTCTGGGCTCATTAACACTTGTCAGATTCAATGCACAATTACTTTCATTTTCAGACAAGTAGATCGAGATGCGCGACGTAGACCAAAGTTACCGCGCGCGATAGATATCGAGCTATCAACTTAGTCATTCAAAACGATGGTTACTCGCGCTCGCGCGGAACCTCTGCAATGCTTCTAAGCCAGGTACCATCTGTTGAACATGTAGCGATTTTTGGCATTATGTGGCCTTCGAAATTGTGGGCCTGGTTGTGGGTGTCAACAGATTATTACTCGACGCCTGTTGAATAGAAAGATATACATGACTGGGCCGTTGTTGAAACTGAACGCCAGCTGTTGAATGCGGTTGAATGCAGGATATCTACGGTGGGTCAAGTCTAGCTCTAGTGCGCATAGTCGTATCTGAAAATGGTCATCAAAATCAGATGCTTCACGGCAATGTGTCTAGACCTCTCACTTCTTGAAGAAAGTCTCCGAGTCAGTCGGAACGCCCTGAAACAGTTTGTCAATGTGTATGATCATATTGGGTGATAGACACTGACGTCTCTTCGAGTCCCGCGGGACTTGCGGCCTTGCCTCTCAAGATCGCGGCAGTATTCACGATCTTCCTTGAGCCACTGTAAAGCTGTGCTATACCGTAACGCGGGGTTGCCCGTACCAGTGGTATCGGAATTATTGAATGGCCAGGGCGTAGGTTCCGTGATGAAAGAACCAAGGCGCATGTGCGCGACGTGGGTCGGACTCAAGGACCCGCGTCGTAAATGTGAGTGGCATCTATAGCAATGCGGGGTAAGCTGGTGATAGTGGGGGGAGTGCCAACCAACACGCACAAAGGACGGTGGCTCCACGCGCGATGCTGTTGTTCCGAAGGAAAGTGAGGAGATCATCGCGGACCAAGACGTCTAGATCGACCGTAACCTGGAGATAGGGATGGAGCGTGTTCGGGAAATGCCAGACGGAAATGAACTGACTTCCGAGTCGAGCAGCAAGAGTCAGACTCCGTCCCAAGGAGTGTTCTCTTCTCCCCTCCCCCTCCCCCTCCCCCCTTCCTATCCCATCTGTCCTTTCCCCACCTCTACCTCCCCTTCTCTCTTCGCCACCCTTCCTCACCTCTCTTGCCACACCCACATCCCGGATACTACGTCCAGGTCCGCGCCTCAGCTACCTGTCGTTACTCATGCCCAAACTCCGGAGATTCCTGATGTAGACATCGTGTTCGACGAGGCGGCGGGGAAGATGCTTAAAGAGGAGGACCAGTGGTGGTTCGAGAGCGAGGAGGGGATGTTGCTCAATGGTGCGTGGTCTGAACCTCATTTTACAATATTGTCTACCTTGTCTACTACTCTTCTCTTGACACCATGTCCATTTTGCATTTTTTCGTTTTTTCAGGCCCGAACTGGCCGATCGGCCTGATCTACGACAACCACACGATATCCACCTTGATACGGCCAAACGCGCCCTCGATGACGAGCTTCACCTGCCCGCGACGCCGCTGAAGCTGATCCTCAGCCCCCGACTGAGAAGCTGTTGCTCCCCCCCACGGCCGATTTGTGCAAGCAGGCATTCATGGGGCATCTCCTGTTTGTGGGTCAGCGCTCAGTGCCCTCGCGCCCTCGCCGACTCGGACAACGCGACAACAATAGACAACAAAAACGCGACGAAGACAACGAACGATGACGATGACGACACCGTCATGCTACGTCGACTGGCACGACCACCGGTGCGCGCCCACCATCCTCGTCCCCATCCTCGCCCCCATCCCCTCGTCCTCTCGCCCAGCAGACTTAGTACCCACAGCCAATCCGTTCACAGCTTCATATCGGGTCCCAGCCCGTCGCCCTCATACGGGCAGCGCTACCCATCGCCTCCAAAGCCTCCCCTCCCCAAACCCCTTTGACTGTGGTGTCCTATCACATAAATGGGTTCGAGGATATGATTTGCAAGGACTTCGTTGGTCGACGAGGGAGGAACCTGTACAATTCGAGAAGGACTCGGGGGTCGTATTTGGGCTGGACACGTTCCTGGACGAGGCAAAAAGGGGTTGGACACGAGGATTGGACATGATCCCCATTCTATGACCACGAGCAAACATCTAAGCCTGTGGTACAGAATATGATGTAGGATATATTATATATTCCATAACTTGTATGTATTGCGCACACCCTAACCGCTAAATCGCGCACAAGATATTCCAAAAATCGCGCCTATTTATTTGGGGTTTGGGACGTCATATGCGGGTAGGCAAATGCTAACCCGCATCCATGACAGGCCCTAAAATGTGGCGACGACAGTAGCAAGACGTGCCGCCGTGGTACAAACATGGCAGTGGGACAACGCCTGGTACACCGTGACAGACGGCGGTGCCAGTGGGATGACGAGTTTGCAGCATCATCCATACTTGTAGCAAGGCTGGTGTGGTCTACAATACAATACATTCTGTGGTAGTGATTGGCTGTACTATCATGATGATGCGGACAAAAAGGGAAATATACTAGCGTGTAAGCAGCATCATCATGCTGGCGATGGCCTGTGATATGTAAAAAAGGTGATCATGGACTCAAATGTAATCGTTTATATGATGGCTTGAAGCCAAGTGAAGGCAAACATATTATAATCAATGACGAACACTCGCCTTGTCTCCCGAGCAATCTAATACACTGTCAGCAAAAGTATCACTTACATGATGAAAATATTCATCATGATCAACCACTATACTTCCTCCGTTCTGTTGATCACTTTCAGCCTTCCTGTTACATAGTCGACATTCAATTATACTTATATACAAACAGGTACCTGACTGTAACATGGAGACGAAGTGTGATAAGTTCTATCTGCTTATGTCAGCAGCTTCACGATTTCCTGATGGATAGTCAGTACAGCACACACTGAATCACTTGCCAAAGCTATCTCGCCATCATTGTGCATTGTAATTTAATTTTGTGAAATCTCCTTAGGGATTCCATACATACTGAACAGCCCACAATGTTGGCTAGTCAGCAAACTTGCTGAGTCTTTATTCTGGCCGATCGGTAAACTCTGGAATGGACTCATGCCTAAGAAATTGGCCAATCACCAACATGCCAAACTTTTGGTTGTTGGCCCATCTGTCAATTGCAGAATGCAGGCATCCACAGCATATGGGCCAGTCGGCAACATGCCGAGTTTCCATTCTGGCCCATCGGTAAATTGCAGAATGAACTCATGGCCAGTAAATTGGCTGATCAGTAACATGCCGAATTTTTGGTTGTTGGTCAATCGGTCAATTGTGGAATGCAGGCATCCACAGCCCATGGGCCCATCGGCAAACTTTGGGATGGACTTATGCCTAGTCAATTGGCCGATCACCAACATGCCAAATGTTTAGTTGTTGGCCAATTGGCAACTGTCCACTGCAGGCATCTACAGACAAATTGGCCAGTTGGCAAGATGCTGAGCTCCAGTTGCATTGGCCGACCAGTCGTTTGCCGAGATTTTTAGTCCATCGGCCCATGTTGGCTGGCCGAAAATTACAGGTTACAGTTGTAACTACCTGGTGGGCCGATCGGCAACATGCTGAGCTACAGCCAATGGGCCAATCGGTAGCCTAATAGTAGTTATTGGCCGATCAGTCAAGTTCGGGACACAGTCATAGCTCCAGGCCAATGGGCGGATCGGCAATATGCCGAGTTCCGGTTGTGTTGGCCACTCTGTTGTTTGCCGGGATTTTTACTCCATCGGCCGACATTGGCTGGCCAGTCAGTTGCGGCAATTTGGCACATGGGCTAGCTGGTCATTTGCTGAAAAAATGTACTGTATTATGTGAATTTATTCCATACGTGCATCCATCATATTGTCGCACCGCTTCGTGAGGCTGGTATCAACGGTATCAATATTACCAGTGGTGACGGTATATGCCATCGCAGACACCCAATTGTAGTATGTTATGTCGGTGATTACCCAGAACAATGTTTTGTTACCGGTGTATACACCAGCGACTGCCTGACTTGCGAATGTTCCCACGACAACTTGGGAAACCATCCTTTTGATGCACCTCTACGTGACCTGGATTCCATTCTTGACATACTAGAGCAAATCGGGCTCCCCTCTTATACCGGCACATGTCGCGATGCAAGGATCAAGCCGTTACAATGCCCGTTCTGGGCTGACCTCCCTTTCATCAACATATTTCAATCAATTACACCACTGGCAGACGTCCTCCACCAATAATATCAAGGAGTCATCAAACACTTGGTCGTGTGGTTGACGACCATCTGTGGAGCAGCAAACATAGATGCGAGAGTACGCCACCTTCCTCCCAATCACAGCCTTATCCGCATTTTTCACAAAGGCATTACCATTCTCATACATTCCTTGTCCAAGCAATGCGCTAGAAAAAGATTGGCCTCAGGTTCGCAATCCACATTATTTTCCTGACTTCTCTATTTAGAGATTAACAATCTCAGAGATGTCATAACCCGTTGACAGGTTGTGTATGTTCCTGCGAACCCTTCACAATATCTACCTACCAATCATATATGGTTGTTAGAGAAAGCCAAACGTGCTGCTATATGGGGAGAGAAGAACATAGGATCCCGCATTCGCTGGAGATTCTATCATAGAAGGAAAACTCTGGAGGAAACACCAAGGCTTATCGCTGCCGCTTATGCCAAATGGATCCCCTCTTACTCCACTTATACCTTCACTGACACCTTCAGATCATCATGTGGAACATATGTCACAAAATTGCTAACCCCCATCGTAATGCCACCAGCTGACCACGTCGTCGTAACGGCCTAAAAATGGCATTAGTATGGAATAACAATGGAATAATAATAGACCTTTACGCGACGATGGTTAAGGTTGTCACGCATTGACGTGGGGGATAACAGACGACGGCTGGATTACTAATGTGTGATAATGATTGATAAGCGACTATCATGCATTGTAACACAATTCTGATGCAGTAGTGTAGCATTAAATCCTAATAAAATGTAGTTTGCATTTCCTAATATGCCGGACTTAGTGATTTTGCGACGAAGGCACGAACGAGGCATGTGACCATAGTTGGAAACGTTGTCTCGCAATCATCGCTCTCTCTCTCCGCAACCTCGTCCCGTCCCACGGCGTCCCTACTCTCCTTCTCCCACAGCTCGCCATACTAGCACGACGACATGACGATGAACCTTCCACGTTCCCTCCCTCTCCCCCTCTCTCCCTCTCTCCCCCTACGGGGGCACATCGTCAACGACACTACGACCACGACCACGATGCGGCGGCGGTGCAAACAGCAATGACAACAATGACAACAATGGGGAGATGGCCGTCACGGCGTCAGCGACACTCACGTCATGGTGAAATAAGGAGGACAGGGAGGACGGGACTCACATAAGAGGTCATGGCAGTACCCGTGACCACATGATGATGCGACCGGTGTACTACGACTCCCACTCTATGTGCAATGGATGTGTGCACGCACGGTGTGGTAGTAGTAATATATATTTTGTATATTGTAGCTAGCTAAGTCCGTGATAATGGCATTGAGACTATAAATAATAAGAAATGCATCATAACGGACCCCCTACATCAAAATTAGGAACCCCCATTATAAGCCCTTTTAAGGCATGATGATATACCAGCCTCATCATTATATTAGCATTTTCATGAAAGTGGGTACCGTTACAATGCATGAAAAGGCACAGGGCCCAAAATGGCCATTATGATGCATCGTAAGCGCTCGGCATAGGCCAAAGATTTTTGTGACATATGGAGCATACAGATTTGGATATGGAACATCACTTTCTTTTGGAACAGGAACAAGGATAGGACTCCAATGACTCCTTGGAGTTATCAGATCTAGATTTGGATCTAGATGAGAATAGTGATATAGAGTCTGAGGAAACATGAGATTGGTTCATTTCTGAATTATTGATTGCTGATTCTTTTGATTCTTTTGAACAAAACCTTCTCTCGCAGCTTTATCTTTAGATAATCATCAATGGCCAATGTCACTCCCGCTGATTTCGATCTCTGGAGATGTTAGACGGCTGGAAGTTTGTCTCTGGCACTCATGAGTATCGCACCATAAATGATGCCGACACTCATGACACGTGGATCAAATTTGATAAGAAGGTCAATGGCTTCCTTCACACGCTGGTTGCTATAGACTTGCAACAGAACATTTCCTGGGACTATATTTCCAGAGCTACAGACGCTAATGCCATTTAGGCCCCGATCCTTGCCGACACTCATCTCTCCCTCGCTAGACACAATTGGCTCCATTTGGAGTCAATTAATTGGGAAGTTCACGTCGCTTCTCAGACAACTCCAGAACACCTCTTGCATTTCAAGACCCTTTCCCAGGACTCCTGCTCCCATCTCGCCTCCCTCCTTCCTTCGACACCATGGTTCATACCATAGCACATGCCATAACCAATCCCCAGGATTTTACAATAGATAACATCCTCCCAAGGATTACCTTGGAGATCAATATGCAGGGATCTGGTCTCGTCTCACGTAATCAGTGTTAGACTTTGTTAGATTGAGACTTTCTTTTTCCTGTTTGTCATTCGGCCGCTATCTTTACCTGCCGCTATCTGTTCGGCTGCTATCTTGGTCTGCTGCTACTCTCTCTCTTTTCTAGTTAAATACGAGCGCCTGCGTCGGCCTTTTTCCTCAGTGTTTTCCCACTTTCCGTGGTCACTGAGGTATGATACTTCATTTCATCTTGTTATCATTGTTTACTCATTTGTACCTAGTCATTACCCGTTTAGACTTGTACAATCAGGCACATAATGCAGTACAATTTCTCAGAAAATGACCGGCTAGCCAATATGCCAAAGGGCCACAATTGACCAGCCAGCCAATGTCGGCCGATGAGGCAAAGATCTCGGCGAAACACAGAGTGGCCAATACATTTGGCATATTGCCAATCACCCCATTTACTATGACTGTCACTGTATTCTGAAGTTTACTGATTGGCCAACTTCAACTAAAATTTGGCTACATGGGCCCATTAGCTACTATTATATAGTTTACCAGTGGCCCACCATTGCAGCTCGGCATGTTGCCAATAGGCCCACTAACTACACACAACTGTATCTCGCAGTTGACCAATTGGCTGATACCTACAGCTCGTCATTTTGTCGATCGGCCAATTAGCTACCATTCTGAAGCTGACTGATTCCCTGAAAAGTGCGATTTGAGGTTCACTGATTGGCCGACAATTTTGGTATTTGTTTTGCTGATCGGCAAATTAGCTAGTATTCTGTGGTTGACTGATTGGCCTACAACTGTGGGATGTGTTTTGCCGATCAGCAAATTAAGGTTGATTAATTAATCTAATTAATTGCTCCTAACCAAAAACTAACAAAGCTTGACCAGGTACACTAACCCCAACTAACAAAGCAGGAATCCTAACCAGACACTAACAAAGCATTTTTGAGGCACACTAACCAGAACTAACAAGGCAGGAATCCTAACCAAGTATTAACCAAGCACCAATCAGACACTGACCAAGATTCACAAATTTGTACCTTGGGAATTATGAGCTTAGTGTTGGCTGTATCGGAGGTAGTGCGGACGAATAGCCTTCATATGAATCATGGATCATGTGAATCGGTGCAGAACCAACCGCGATATAACCATTTTAGTGTCAGATGTCATTTTTAATTGGTTAGGACTGGTTAGGAGGCTGGCAGGTGAATATTAGTCTGGGTTAGGAATATTGGCAAAGACATTGGTTAAATCTGGTTAAGAGGCAAACAAACTTGAAAGTGAAAACCCACAGTGTGGGTGTGGGTATGGGTATCATTAATGCTGACCCACACCCACACCCACCCAGTACCCATACCCACGACCCACGTGAGTATCCAATACCCATGCTATGCCCTAATAGTGAGCGCCTGCATGCACCATCCTCCACCAGTAAGTTGCCCTTATGAGGCAACAGGCTGAAGAATATTCTTCTTTACAGGTCAAGTGACGTGACTCTTCGTGAGATCCTCCTTGTTATATGAGCATCACCCTCATTCTCCTTGTCGGAATATTCATTTCCGTATATTGCTTCGCAATCATCGCTTTCCTCTTCTACCACCTATCCAACCAGGAAGAAGGATTCTATCTCGAATTATCCATAGTAGGAAGACTCATCCACCTTAGCTTCCTCTCCCCCGACTACCAAAGAACCGAGCCTGATCCTTGGGACGTCTGACACAAACAATCAACACATCAGTGGAGTGACGCTGGTTGGGACCCTGTACCCAAAATCATCAAAGCAGAAACCTTCCAAACTGCTCCCTCGCTCGAAAAAGCAGGAGTTTTCCTGGCAGAACAACTCGCCACCCAACTCCTAACAGAGTTGGAAAACTAAAGATCTATCATTGAGACCTCTTTTGAATGTGTCTATCTCACAGTTCATTCCAGCAACCCTCGCCTAATTGGGACATCCCTCGCATCACCACCACTTGTACCATCGAAGGTCGTTGGCCTGCCAACATCCACGAACAATTTCCCCACATCCTTGCAGGAGAACAGGTTCATGGATTGAGAAAACATTTATAACTTCCAGTAGATTCTGAACATGAAAATCTCTACTCCGCAGACTTTAAAGCTAAAGATCTCCTTGATGTAGACAGCTACCCCACTGAAAACATCATTCTCCCTCATCCTATCCCCAATGTCCCAAATCGCCGAAACCGAGCCCATGGACGACCAAACCAACTCCAACCTTGCCGCTCAGCTTGCATCGCTGAACGCCCAATTCACAGCTATGCAGGTTGCTTTAACACTAGCAGAACAAAGAGGGGCTGACGCCGTAACAGTGGCCATCCTGGCCAACACTGAAGCAGCAGTGGCTGCTAACACTGCCAAAAACGGAATTGTCAAAACAAACACATTGAGAAAAAGGTTAAAATTGTCCTGGACCCTGGAACCTTCGACAGTTCTTATTCCCAGTTCGACATATGGTGGACCAAGATGAAAGTCTACCTTCAAGTACACAACGACTCCTTGCCCTCATGGCAAGATGAATGTCTCTGCGTATTCACGCGCATAGGGTCCTCCAAAGATAAGGACAAAAACAGAGTGGGTGCATGGGCTCGTAACCAAATTAAGCAGTGCCAAGCAAACAAAGCATGGTACACTCGCAAAGATTTGGGAAATCTCCTTTATGGTCAATTCAAAAGCAGAAACACCACTGACATAGCTTTGGCCAAGCTCACTGCCACAAAGCAAGGTTCTTGGGAAAGAACACAAACCTTCCTAACGTACTGGATAGCATTATACGACCAGGCTCAATGTAACAACTACATGGGTGTTGCATTGTTAGAAAGTAATGTCCGCCAGGACATAATAAAGGCATCTTCCTGGCAGGTCAACGAAAGAAAACTGTCTTGACCTGGAAATATCCAGATATATGACTTGTCAAAAAACGCACATCTTGCCACGGCCACCGGAATCTACCTAAAAGGTCAAAAAAGACCCCCGGTCACCAGTACCATATGTGGATTGAATAGGAGCAGACTGCTTCAGGGATGATTACATAATCACATCTGAAGCAGTCAAATCTAATTATACCCCTTCTTTGACAGGGACTTATAATACTCAGATATGCAATGTAGAGCTCACAATGACATGTTTTTCAAAGTCTCCAATGTTTTAGATTGATTTCCCACGCTGGTCAATATGTTGTTTTACTCCTCCTGGCTGCACATTTGGTTGGAATATCTTCAAACTGATCAAAAGGTTGTACCTATATGTTTACCAGAGGGCCATTGAGTTGCCCTGACAATATGTGCAATGTACTATTTTCTATCTCCCAAATACAGAAAATCTCGAAAATGGTGAATTGAGACCCTGATGAGAGCCAAGTCAATTATGTGAGGTGATATAACTCGGAATAATGCATGTGAGATGATGTTCCATGTATTGTGCAAGCATCAGTGTCACTCAATATGCCATTTCAATGTTTCAATCTTTTTGATGCATTTCCCATGCTTCTAGGAGGCTTCTTTTACTCCTACTGCCTTCAAATCTTGGTGGAATGGCTTGAAATAGATGGGAGGACTGTATCTCTATGTCCTCCACAGTGCCATCAATTTGCCCTGACGACATATGCAATATATTATTTTCTATTCCCCAAAAGCTGAACTTTTCGAAAATGTTGATTTGGAACCCATCAGAAAGCCTAGTAGATAAAATAAAGTAATCAAACTCAGGAAAGTACATACAAAAAAATGTTACCCATATGTTGGAGCCATCAGTACACCTATAGCATATACACTATGTCTATATACTCAAACAATGTATATGGCCAAGGGAAAGCAGAGAAATGAGGGGAAAAACATTTATTGAGTGAGATTCCCAAAATGGAAATGTTGCAGGAGTAGTGGCTGCATTTAGTGTGCTGCTTGCTTATGTAATGGATCCCAACACACAGGAACTGCTCCTATCAAGAAAGGGGCTGGATCCAAATATGCAAAAAATCATTCCCAAACAGGAAACTCATTATTCCTTTTTGGTGTTACCAGAAAAGTCATAGCCTCTGTTTTTCTGATGCCAATAGTGCAACAATCTAATCAATCAGATCAAATCTGGATGAGATATGATCAAAATGGTCGCAAAACCCTGGCGATATAAGCATTCTGGTCAATATTGGCCAATGGCAATTGCCACCATTTTGTGAAATGCCCTTGTCAAGAAAGGGGTATTATTAGATTTGACTGCTTCAAATGTGATTATGTAATCATCTCTAAAGTGGTTTGCTCCTATGCAATCCACATATGGTACTCTCCTTACCACATTGGCGATATGGTTTGGCTCTCCACTGAACATCTGGATCTCAGCCCCACTCAAGCTTTGTCAAAACTCCACGATCACTGGATTGGACCCTACAGAGTCCTCGAAATTCACGACAGCAATGCTGTCAAAATCTTGCTACCGAAAGGAAGTCGCGCTAGAGAAATCGTAAATGTTTCACATGTCAAACCTTATGTAGATTCTAACCCGGCAGCCCATTTCTCACCCCGGTCCCCTCCTTATAGATGATGAAGGAACCAAGAAGTTCAAAGTCGAGTTCATTGGGGACTCTCGCCCAGTGAACAGAGGTTTCCAATATCTAGTCCATTGGAAGGGTTATGACGCTTCCAATCGCAGTTGGGAATAGTGTTTAAAGGTTCGGTTTTATTGCCTTATTTGGAATAACTGAAACCGGACCGGTTTTTTTAAACCCAGATATCAGTTTATTTAAACTGAAACCACAAAAAAACTGAATTTCAGTCCGGTTCGTTCTTTTCGCGGTCCAATTCCAGGCTTTAACTTGTTTTCAGGGGTATGAAAAATACTTTCAACTCCTGGCTTTCAGACCATATTTTGTCTATCTAAATTGGTTCAGGGGCCATTGAGATATAACATGTTTAAGAATTCATGTTATTTTTGACTTTCTTAACTAAGAAATATTATTTCGTGCGATCTTTTACCATGGGAATCGCACTTAGTGATGGCTGTGCCGGGTGTAGTAGGGACTTGTGCCTTTCATTTCCGCAAATACATACATAATTTGGTCCATATGTGGACATGATATGGTCAATATCGAGTTGCATGTCATTGAAAAGGGTAGTTTTGGAAAATATATCATAACATCCTCCACTTAAATCGTAGAAATATGCGAAAATTAGGGTAAATACCTTGATATATATGCAAATAGGGGCCAACATCGGTTCACCAAAAAGACTGGTTGAAACTGGTTTTCTTGGTCTTTTTATTTTTTGAAATGAAAAGACCAAGACCAAGACCAAGACCAAGTCAAACTGGGAAAGACTGGACCAAAAAAATCGGTCTTTTGCGGTCCGGTCCAGTCCAGTCTGCAGTCTTTGGTCAGTCTTAGGACTGGACCTTCAAACACTACTTGGGAAGCCGTGTCAAACTTGAAGAACACGCAGGACGCTATAAAGGACTTCTATAGTGCCAACACCCCTCGATGTCTGAATATGGCTCAGGAACTTATCAACGACCTGTTTCAACCGCTCATAAATTATACCAACGGTTCCACAGAACCTCCTCATCTGGAATTTGAGGACTAGCAGGGGGTGATGTTGAAAACATCTAATTTATTCAGTCACCATCGCACACTAGTGCCAGAATGCGCAATACCGTTATCACAGTCCTATTCCACATTTCAACCCAGTGTTGAAATGCACAGTTCGCTATCTCATAGATTCCAGTCGCCACATGTCATGTATAGTATATACTTATATAGTAATTGACTGGCCCTTAAGGTTGGTCCATGCATACTTGTTCGTAGTATATAATGCAATCAATACCAACAGAACAAGCCAGTCTTGTTCTTATTAGATTCCCTCTATCATACACTTGTCCCCTCTCTTGTCTTCAGTTTAGTATTTGGTATGCCGATGCTGTCATAGTGTCATAGGTCGCTTTCAAAGCAGGGTTGCTCTGCAGTTATGTCATGTGTCAAACATCTCACTCTGGATGTTGTTTCTGAAAAAATTGTGATGGAGATGGAGAAGATCAAGACTTCACTCATGTAGACCATTGACAGTACCACCCCGGACACTCTGCTAAGATGGAATATCAATGTGTTTATTGGGCCTCTTGTTAACAACAAGTCCCCTACCCTTGGATACATTCTTTAGAATACAGCCCAGATGAAATGTGCAAAGGAAAAGAATACAATCAAACATGAGAGCTACCTGACTAGAAGATAGCCTTATGAGTAGTTGTATTATATTTAATGATAGTGGCAGGGATACAATATCTCTTAGCATTCCTCAATACGGCTGAGCCAGGAACACACACAGTAGATGAACCAAAAACACTGAAATTTATGGGCTTACCTCTTTCTTATCCAAAGAATCAAGTAATACTGGCATGAAAGCAGTTTTTATTTTTTATTTTATTTTTTTTCAACTTCTGTGCAAACATTCCAAGGTCCTATAATTCAAACAATTCCCCATGGAGACAGAAAGAACATTGCTGGTGGAGTTTGTACAGTGATGGCTTACAGTATAAATAGTAAATCTTTTCTTTTCCTTTGCTAATTGTTTTACTAATAGTGCGTTTGATTGAAGAGGAATTCAACTCTAACAAGAGAGCCTGGTTGGTTGTATGGGAGCTGGAAGTAATTCTGGAAATTTAGTCGGAGTCCTGCTTCTGTATCCATTAGCTCTATTTTTTCACTTCAATGTAGACATACTAGGTATACTGTCTACCAAACTAATTCTGTTACAATTCTATGATTCAGTGGAATGTTAGAAGAGAGCTCTGTTACAGTTCCGTACAGTTCCATTACAGTTCCGACAGTATCACCAAGCTTGTACTAATCCCACTATGATTCTCACATTCCAGCCTGAGTATAGTACTCGAAGCTTCCACTGGCAACTTGACATTCATATTCTGAAAACAAACAGATTATATAATCTAACTAAAACTTAAGCATGACGTCATTGTCAGAATCTACGGTGTCCAGAACTCCGTTGCAAAAACCTTATGGTGATGGAAGGTGAATAACATGATCAAAGCAAATCAAAAGGAAAACCTTACTGTCCTTTGACACTCCACTCTTTGAGCATCATCCGGAGTCTCGGTCCATGATGGGGTTCATCATCAACTGCTCAAAGACCATTCTGAATATTGCAGTAATCAACACTGCAGTTGTCCCCATTGACAGCTGGCACACTCTTGCTGTGACCATGGGCCTTGACAGACTTGAGAACATGCATAATCGGGTTTTGCGGAAGGCAGGGACAACATCGGGATCATCAAAAGTTATTTCTTTTCCAGTACATACCAAACAGTCGCAAATGTTTGTTGTTTGTCCAAGGTTCATTATTTTATTTGGACGTGTGGCAGTTGGATGTAATCAGTGGAAATTCTGTACTGCATCTTGTGCTTTTTTCGACTCCAATGCCGTCTTCCATTCTAATTCTTCTCTGGGGAAACCTCTTTATCCTCCTTGTTGTTCTCATGAACCTATTATGGATTCCACCTCTTGTTCTTCTACTTGTGCTACAATATCCAGAGGTGGTGGAGGTGGCACTTTTTGGGAGGGGAATTCGCCATTTACGTAGGGTCACAGGATGTGTTCATTGAAAATGTTGTGGATTCCTTTCCATTTGCGGTCAAGGCACAGCTGGTAAGAACCATCACTATTCTTCTGTTCGATTGCGAATTGACCATAACGTCGATCGTCTAGTTTTTTCATTGGACAGTCAGAGCGAATGTTGGTAGCTTCAATAAGTACAAGGTCACCAGGCTTATACTCTGAGGGAGTGCAAGCACGATGATCGTGGAAACGTTTCATATCAGCTTTGGCTGGTTTAATGGATTCTTTAGCTAGTTTTTGTATATTCTTCATCATATCCTTGAACTCTTTGATTGATTTCCTATCTGCTTTTGTGACTCGGTAAAAATCCTTGGGAGTTGTCCAAATTCAGAAGGAAGGGAGCATATCCTGTGGCTTCACAGATCTTTTGATTATGTATGAATTCCACTAGGGCTAACCAATCGACCCAATCTGTTTGATGGTGATTAGTAGAAATACGAAGGTATTGTTCAATTTCAGCATTTAATCATTAGATAAGTCCATTAGTCTGCGGATGATATGTTGTGGAGGAGTTCCCTTCAATCTGAAGTAGGGTGTACAGATCCTTCATGAATGACAACACAAATTGTGTTCCTTGATAAATCCATTGGAACTCCTCCATGGGCACTGAACATTCCGCTTTGGTTCGGGTGTACTGCTATAGTGGCAGGCTTAGGGTTTGTTGGAGCAGGGGTCTCCGCTTTGTTGGTCCATTTGTTCCAAGTCTTTTTTGGTTTGTTTGAACTTTTTCCTTTGTGGTTGTTTATCCCATTAACGACCGCTTCAGCCTGTTTGAACACCTCTGAAATTCCAATACGCCATTAGATCTGTTTGGAAAAAGTCGAACCTAGACTTTTATGCCAGGTCGACAATGTCTGATTGAATGCCTTCCTTGGCAATTTCCACAAGGTGGTGCTATTCGGCTTGGAAGTCTCAGCGAGCCTCAGCCACCAATTGCTTCATCTGCACAAAAGAAATCTTCAACCAACTCATTGCTCCTTGCTCAGCTTTCAGAGCTTTTTGGCCACCTTGACTTTGGTGTTCGTAGGCATGAACTGCCCGACGAGTTCCATGGCAAATTCCTGGAACATTTGTGATCCTCTAATGAGCGTCCAGCCGCATTCTTGCCAACCATGTACAAGAGCGTGATGAGGATCATCTGATCATCTGTCAGGGTGCTCTCGAACCCATTCAACAAATACATGCATAGAGTGCGCCACCACTGAGAGAAGTCATTTTTTTCTCCTGCATATTTTCTCCTGCATATTTCTCTGGTTTGGCCATCAGAGATTTTCCAATCACTGGTGAATGCTACTGGAGGAGCCATGAGAGAAGGTGGAAAAACCACCCAGGGAGAGAAAGGGCGAGTTAACACCTGAGGTGTGCACTGAATGATAGGAGGCCTCATATGAGGCATTGGCCTTGTTCGTGGCATGTTCACGGTTAGGGCTTGATTGGATGAGGAGGCGATTGATGCCGCAGAGGACATCCTTGGTTGGGTGAAGAAAATAGGTGCGCGGGAAGTAGGTGCCTTGATAGAAGCATAGATGAAGGGAAAGATGGTCGGAGGTTGGTATGGGTTTATTCCCTTGGACTGGTTGAGCTGCCATTGGGCGTATGACCAGAAGAAGTCCTCCATGGACCTAGTATTGTAGATTATTGAAGTTGGGGCGACAGAGACTGCTGGGCATGAAATTGAAAGAGGAAGGCCCCAAGGGGTTTCTTTGGAGGACATTGTGGAAATTGAGATGGATATATCAAAGAGATCTACGACAGCGTTGAGTCTGTCGGGCACAAGTATATAGGGATGGAATCTTGTTCAAGGGAATCGGCAAGTGAACCACCAGGTTTCCAGTGAAGAGGTAACTGGGAAGATGGGGGAAGGGAGGAGCTCATGAAGAGTCGCAATCACCTTTGTTGTTTGAAGTGAACGTCTGTAAAGAAAATGCTACCACACAAGGGTAGTGTCGAAATACACTGGTGCCTTTACTACAGGTGTGGATTTAGCTCAACAAGGCTGCGAATCTTAACAGAAGAGATCATGATTCTGATGGGCTCGATACCATTTCCGCTGCAGCCTTTTGTCCCACAGATCCAGCCCTAGTGCACTATGGGCTATAGCAACGTTATCTGTATTTATGAACTACTGGGAATCTGTATACCGAAGTACACCACCAAGAGAACTACACTGGACAAGCAATATGCAGCAGTGAGGAAGTAGTTGCTTTCTACTGAGGGTAACCTGCTCAAGGGATTCTCTTTAACCTCGAGTAGTGAGGGATCCGTCTTAAGTCTGACGTTCGACTATGAAAATGAAGTGGTATAGAGAGTGGGGGGAAAGGGATACAAAGAGGTTTCTTGATACTTTTGGAATTATGAAACGGAACAACCAACAATGATCACAATCACTCAGAAAGCGAGAGCAATGAATGGCAATTCCAAACAGGTACAGAGTAGACTATTCAAATTTATTCACAATAAACCATTTTTGCTCTCAAGACAACCAGACTGGTGTCAGCGTAAGAAATATCACTTGTTGGTATATTGATTCCACCAGTGGTGTAAGCAACATCATACAATATGCCATATATATTTGATATATGTCATTCAACAAAGTATGCATATATTCAACTTCTTGGCATGCATCAAGTTTGATGCAGAAGCAGTGGATGCCTACAAAAAAGAATATAAATGCCACAGTGACATGACAATATTTACTTTATCATTGGAAGACAAGATATTGAAGCACTTGATATTGCATACATGTCACAGTCATGCAGCTGCATCCTGTGTTTCCAGCTGGAATATGTATGTATTATAATAGGGTTTTCTCTGCCCTCCACACGAGAATCATACATTGTAGGCCTGGCTGGATAGCGGGCATCCTAGTGGGGCATTGGGCTGAAAGTATATGTTAGCCGCTATGCCAGAGTCAAAGTGGTGCTGCTTGTTGAGTCGCTGTGATCACATTGTTGTGAGAAATGACAAAAGGCATCAAGTATACTTGCTGACACACCTTCTCTAGTGCATTGGTAGTGAGTGCACAGATCGACCATTTGTGCAACATGGTCAACCTGATGGCATGAAGAAGATCAAGTAACCTTGCAGACATCCCTTGTGCATGGAGAAACATCGTCCAGAATTTCAGCCAATAATTGTGATAATGTGATTGTGCATACATCAGTTGAAACATCATGGATCAAATTATTTGGATGATTCCACATATCAGTCACTATATACTAGAATGACTCAGATGGAAGAGAGACCTACAAGTTCAGATAGTTTCTTTGTATATTTTGCAGCTTGCTTCTTTGTTTGAGAGACCTTCTGAAGCAAAGCCCATAACTTCGGGGTGCTGCCAAGGGCAGAGCAACTCAGTTTCAGAACCATGTTCTCAATGAGAAAGTGTGTGAGTCCACTGTCAGAGACCTTGTCTGATGGACACATTGTAATTTGGTCAATGATTTTGATTGATCATCCGACGTAGGGCTCAGGGCTCAGTATTAACTTATCACTTTGATCATGCAAATATAAATATAAAAATTAATAACAAATGGATAATTAAGACAAATTTGAAGGCTTAGTAATGCAAGTATGATACAATGCAATAGTTGCTGGGTAAAAATCCCCAGACATGATGGAAAATTTTTGCTTTCTGTGTTTATTGAAATTTCCTATAATGGATCCAGACTACAGCAGGGTTGATTCAACTTGACAGTGTGACAGAGTGTGACAATTAGTGACAGATGTACATAGCTACCTACATAATAACCAGGTATACTAACCAGAACTAACAAATCAGCAATCTTAACCTGGACTAAGCAATGGCTTTGCCAATATTCCTAACCCAGCCTAACATTGTTTTATTTTTTTCCTTCTAACCAGAACAATATTCTAATCCAGCCTAACAGCCTCCAAACCAAGACTAGCCAAAGGGATCCTAACCTGGACTATTCAATGTCTTTTCCAATATTCCTAATTTGCTAACCCAGTCTAAGAATATATTCCCATGATTGACATCCATGATCAGCTATTTTTTCTGATTTTTGCCACCATTGATGGCTTTGCCAATATTCTTGACCAAAAGTAACATTGTTTTACCTTCTAACCTGGAATGACAAATATTTGCCACCTAACCCAGACTAACGAAATATTCCTATAGATGACTTCCATGATCCTTGATTTTCTCTGATTTTTTGAACCACTTTCTGACCTCACAAAGGCTAATCTATGTTTTATCAACATTATATATCTTGATATTGGCTATATCTCTATGGTGCAATGTCCAATCTGCGCAATCAGTGGCTCCAATGGAAGCCATCCATGTCCACCACATATCATTCAGTGCTATCAAACCATGGATTGGACTACATTGGTTGCAATAGCCACAAATGCTCAATGACAATTTCTTCAAAACTGACATCTGACACAGAAACACTTATATCTCGGCTGTATCTGCACTGAATCACATGATCCATGATTCATATGAGCTATGAGCGGTACTGGACACTATTTCTGACAAAGCTACTACTAAGCATTTAAATCCCAAAGTACAAAGTTGCGGATGAGTTTCTTGGTTAGTTCCAGGTGGACACAACAATTATTTGCTGCACTATTCCCTGCAAACTGTTGGTAACCCCAAGTTCTGTGGATAGATTATGCATGCATAGGATGACTGACATTCCTTTGTATAGTGAGATTTGTGTTCATGGAAGATGTATCACAGCTCAATATTCACTGTCAGAGAGAACCAGTTTATGTCCTTGAGAACAATACTGATGTAAATTAATGATGTGTTATGACTGGCCTTGGGTAAGGTCAGTCAAGGACTCAAAGAATGAAGGACTAGAGGACTAACAGGACTCCGCTCATGTCTTCATATCAACGGACAAGAGTCAAACTTGAGAACAATGAGAAGTCAAGGCAGCACACACTGAGAGGACTAAGGGACGAAGGGACTTGAAGAGTGGGCAAGAGCGAAGTTTTATTCCGAGTAGCTCTAGCTTAGAGTGTACAAACGAGTAGGGAAGTCCTTAAGTACTACAAGATGAAAGGGGATGAAATTGCAGGTGTGTCATCCACAGTATACGATAAGTCAGAAGCTGTGGATCATCGGCTGTGTATACAGTAAAGTGCACAAGTGGGATACCATTAGCACCCAAATGGGACTCCCATAGCACACCAGTGAGACTTCCTCAGTACTGAAGTAGTAGTCCCTTAGGACAAAAATGTGACTCCCACTTCTCACAGTGATACTCCCTCTGACAGTACTCAAGTGGAACTCCCATAGATTGCAGACAGGAACCAAAACTTGTCCAGGTTTGGCATGAAAACCCATGCATGGATAAGCATCCAATTTCAGAAAATGCAGTGGAGCTTAAATTTTATATATACTGGGAACTGATATTTATCTTGTGTGATCAATACTATTATCTCCAGCCCACATATCGGACATCTGATCACGATGAGGATGAGGACGACTTCGACTCACAGGATGACACAGATGATATTGACACAACTATCCTCTTGCAATGGTTACTCATTCAGAAGCAACAGATGTGTCAAGTCATAATGCTGGCCATCTTGTTAGTAGCCCAGGAGATCATAACAGCGGGCGAGCGAGCAGAGCCAATCCCATATCATACATCCCTCCTACAGGATTTATATAGGTTTTGGAACTCATCCATGGTCATCTTGATTGCATCTGCCATGAGTTTGGTATTCGAAAGGATGTTTTCAAGCACTCCATTGATGATCTCTCATTATTCCGTTTCTCCCATTCCAAACACCTCTTCCTTGAAGAACAACTTGTAATCTTGTTATATCTGTGTAACTGACATGTTATGTGGCCATGCTGGAGAGCACGTTCAACAGTCTACTAGCATAATCTCCATACAACTGACAGATACTACCCACCACAGATATTTTCAATGAATGCTCATTCCTGGAATTTATACCGAGGAAGGCAGGTCGGACAGGACAGCAACAGAGACTGTGACAGAGGCAGCTTCCTTCCACACTAGCAGGTATGGGAGGCCAGAGGAAGGCAGGTCAGACGGGACAGCAACAGAGACTGCGATGGAGGGAGAATCAGGAGCAGTGAAGGGGAGAGCGGCAGTGATATTGGTGACCACCTGAAGGACCTTGTCTGCTTCGTTTTTCGAGAGGTTGAGCCCCTCGAGAAGAGCTAAGATGGTGAATTGTAGTATTCCTCAGTGTTCAAGGGCTTTGCTAGTGGAAACAAGTATGAGCAATAAGTGTGTGGAGAGATGCAGGTTGAGATGTACCTCAATCATGCACACTCCCACTCTGGTAGATGGTAGTGGATGCCGTGAAATGGTAGCATTAACTATTACTTTTGGTGATTTCGCCCTCTTTTGATTGTGTTGCTTCATTATAGACTTTCTAGTGCTTTACGCTACTTCTAACCATCACCTTTGGATTCCCCATGGGTCAATAACCTGATCAAATGTTTCTCCTCGAGTGTCTAGACCCTTTTGGTCGCTCTACACACCTCTACACTTCTTTTCTTCGAGTTGTGATTACATGTCCTACAGTTGTGGCTGATTGTGGCAGTCCAACTCCAGCGGTGGTCTGACCTCAACAACAACGCCGACAACAATGACGACAAGGTGCTTTTCCACACTGTTGCCTCTCCCTCTGAAAGCTCACTCTCCCTTACCTGCCTCTCCCTGCCTCTCCCTCTCACACCCTATGCCACATCCAGTTCATGCCGACACGAGTCAGAATACCTGTACCCGTTTACTAACCCGTCACTCAGACTGCAGGAGCGACTGCACAACACGCACAACAGAGGGCACCACGGTGGTCATCATCCAGCATGCCACACTGTCATGTCGTTGTATTGTTAGGTCCACCATGTCAACTTCTACACTGTCAGGACAACAATGCGACATTGATTCACACCCATAGCGAGAATGAGGCCGAAGATGTGACAATAAGGGGAAGGGGCATAAGTACATTTCAAGCAAATCACGTAGCAGGTAAAATCATGCTTATGTCAGTAGGTTCCACTTCTGGAATTCTACTCGCTTGACACTTATGTACTTACACTCAACTTAGGCAACCATGCAATCAGGGCATATTGCAAATAATAAGCACAAGCAAGTCAGTAGAATAAGCACGATGCCACAACACGCTGGCTACCATACGGTAAGTAATAGACAAAGGAAAGGCTTGACAACAAGGAACGAGGGGCAAAATGTGGGGGTAGTTGTGCGAGGGAAAACATGACAGAGCGGCAGACACATATGAGTCTAAGTAAGAGGAGTATTGGGTCCAACAGCTCAAAGGCTTTGTGATGAGGACTCGGACATCCTAAAATGTAGATACAATGACAATTAGCAAATGTATTACTATACAATACAACTTCCAGATCTTGGCATATCAGTTGCTCAACTCGCCAGAGAACACACTGAGTGTGGCTACCTCACACTTGCTTTCCAATTTTTCCGGGGCCTGTCGTGCCTCTTTGATGATAGTGGAGATTTTGAGTTTCCTCATCGCAATGCCCAAGTTCTGTTCCAAAAACGTGAATGCCATTGTGCTTTCCTTTTCATATTTAAGGATCTATCTATACTCACCTGCTGGTGGTACCATGGAGTGCGGTTAGCAATGGACTTGCTTGCGTCAAATCTGTGACAACGCACAAGATGAATGGATGGAAATCTACAAACTGAGAATTCAGAACCACTTTGACAAATTTCAACGTATATACTCTGAAAGTTTCGGTAAGCTTTGCATTGTTTGATCCGCATTTATTGACATCACCATACTCCATCCATAACATCAGTTGTACATGAATACTTATTTACACTGCAAGACAGAGAAATATAGTTTACAATTGTCAAATCTGAGCTTCGTCGAGGGTCTTGACCAGCCTAGAGGCTCAAGCTTGATTTTCTTGGAGCCCTTGGCCAGGGTCAGCGCTCGGGCTAGTAATTCTAATATTCTCTGTGATAGTACAGTACAATTATACCTATAGTAGACAGAGCTGAGGTCCTTTGAATACTTCCGCCAGCATAGCGGAAATGAATACCATGAGTGCCTATGGTGCAAACACAGCTGTTCAACGACCAAAACGGGAAATGATCCCATCGGCCAAACTTAGAGATGCCGAGACCACCACCATACCTGAGCTGTCATCACACCGCCACTTCCAAACAGGCACTTTGGGGCTACTTGAGAGCGGTCAAATTAAAGGCTGGACTTTCTCGAACTGGGAGAGTGGGTGGCGATGGACAAGGCAACATTCCAAATTTGGAAAATGCATTATTAAGACACTTCAAAGAAAAGACAAGCGGTCCCAAGTCAGCATAGCAAAGCAAATCTCAGAAGTGAAAAGAAGTTCGCAGCACTAAAGGCAAAGAGGCAATATGGCCAGACCCACATAATATTCCATTGCAAGGTATATTTTCCCCTCACCCAAACCAAGGATGAGTACTTAAGACTCCCAGGTGAGGATGACCAAACCGCTTATAGAGATTCCTCAAATGGAGGAGGCGAAGCAATCAATGGAGATCAGAGGCAGAGGTCGACAATGGTTGGACCATCATTCAGTGGTAAGTGGTACATAAGCATCTGGTGGTAGTTTCTGACAGTCTCTGCTCTAGCCAAACAAACAAACGCACTGTCAGATAGTATATCCTTGCCAAGAGGGACTTCGGGAACCTCGGTCAACCTCGATCCTGGAGGTAAGGGATATTTCATACTTTCAGCTCACATCAACATATTTGAACATTTCCCAAAAGCAAAATGGTAGCTGAACCATCGACAAATTTCAATCTGTCCCGGCCTAGTCAACCATCAGCACCTGTACACAAGGTCGGGCCACCTAAAGGGGGTAATTGAAACTTCCTCCAACAGAGAATATCCCTTAATGGCAGAGAAACACAGTGAAACACATGAAAGATGTCGGAACAGCAAAAGCGCTACCCAAACAGACTTCGGCCCCGCGGGATCAGCTCAAGACAACTCCTATAAGTTTGACATGTATGTGATTGATAATGACATTGCTGAATAGTTACTATTTAGGTTCAGATCGTGACCGAGCATATCCAACTTGGCTCAGACAATGAACCAACTCACAGAGCCTACAAAGAGGTTCCAATAGTAAAGTTTACAGTACCGAAGCTCAGTTGAAGAAGAAATTGGCAGGTCCTACTACCACAGGACCATGCCCTGTGCAGCTGAGATCGGCATTGAAGACATCGACATCAAGGAACACCGACAATTCTGCAGCTGTGGCACTTGGTATCGTTACTCACATTACTACAAGGTGTCCATCAATATTAACATCTAAGATAGCAAATCTGGAACTTAGGAATCCCCAGCAATTGCAATGTTCCAGCCAAGGCCAATCTCGGCAACCTGCAGAACGAAATTCAAATGCCCATGGCTCCACGCCAACCAGAATGTGTCCTACATCTGAAGAGATCAATGGTAAGGTCAACCAACCTACATGTAATAATCAACACTACTGAGATTCGGCATTTCTAGTCAATCTGCTGACTCCACGCCGATCTAACAGAGAGCAAAGAGCTCCCCCATGGGTCGATGAAGAGCAGCCAAACCATCAACACCAAGCTTCAACTGGTCCCCTGACTGTGCAATTCAAGGCCAAAAAGGCCAGGATCATATAGTGAGCCCGACATTTCTGAATCCATTGTCGGTTCTTACTCATTTTGTATCCTTCCTCATACATAGATATATTTCATTGGTATTGTACATAGACAGACAAGATATCTACTAGACACACAATGTAACTATATCACTTGTGTACTTGGCCAAGAAATCCTATTGTTCTATAGGATACTTGGCAACCTTGCTGTCTGTTGGATCAAATGGTCAGTAGTGTGAAACAAAGAGTAGATCTCTACCATCATCAATCGGGAGAGTAAGGAGATGGTAAAGCACAAGCCAACCAGTTGTGGCTGCTGGTGCCTCCTCGACTACCTCAGCTACTGTGCTCGGACTAGCAACCGTCTTGGCCGGTGTCCCCTCTACAATGTCTCCAAGGATTGTTGAGCTTGCACCCATTGCCATATGGGCCATTAACTCGACAGCTCCTTCAGTGATCAGCGAAATGGGCTCGGGAACCTCAGCAAGAGAAACCCAGATGTTTGGTACTGAGTTCATAGGTACCAAGGGACTGATAGATTCCCTCAATTGTGGTGGGGGGACGACGGGGCTTGCTGTGGTGAGGAGGGCCGAATTTGGTGGATGGGGAGCCGCTGAAATTGGCGATGGATTGAGGGTAAATGGGGGGAAGCTACTGGAGGGTGGGAGGGAGGCACAGCTTGCCTCAGCCGAGGGTCGGTTTGAACCCTCCGCGCTTGAAGCCGTGCCAGGCTGGATGTGCGGTCGATTGAATCGTCAGAGCGTACTATGTTTCCCAGTTTCTCTAGGATCTGTGCTTGAAGCCATGCTGGGCTGGATGTGGGTCTTGAGTTTAATGGGAGCCTTTGGAGCATCGGGAGATGAAGGAGAAGGGGGACAACAGGCTTGGGATTTCGACCTAGGCTTCGACGTTGCATGATCCTTGGAGTGCTTGGAGTGCTTGGTTGATTTCATCTCGGTAGTCTTGATCGAAGTGGATTTGATCGAAGCAGAAAGAGCAGGAGCTGCAGGGATGGTGGGAGGGGAAGGGACATGACTCCGAGTGACTAAGCAACCTCGAGGAATGGCCAGGGAACATTTGACCTTGCACATGTGGTCAATCATCAATGCATGATTAGTGCATTGTGAATACTCACAGGACATGTCGTCTACTACCATGGTATCATGCGCGAAGTCAGTGAGGACTCGGTAACCTTCTTAGACACAGTGGGACTGCGACAGAAATACAACACTGTATTGATGTTTTCCGACGTTTTGACAGCATGGAACTGCAATCTGGGCCATTGGCACACAACGTGCTCATATTCTCGGATGATCTGCGGATTATGATGCCGATTGGCCCAGTAAATTGTCAATCTCCAGCTTGGCATTACCAATAAATCTGTTGATGAGACTCGCAGCGATGTACCTGGCTACGATGAAGGACCTGCTGGCCGAGACAGAATGTGCCTTCAAATACACGATGCGCACTATGAATCAACCAGGCACGACAGATGAACACCCGCAAATCCCAGCCTGCTGGGCGAGACAGAATGTGCCTGCAAATACATGATGCGCAATAAGAATCAACCAGGCACGACGGATGAACATCCGCAGATCCCAGCATCATTGAGAAACTGTGCTATGCTACACATTCACCTCAATGCATGCAAGGAATTACAATGATTGACACCAGTAGCACTGGTAACTTCATCAGCCAACATTTGCTGTAGTGAACCTCTCCAAACTTGGCTGTGTAGGCAGCCGGTCAAAGATATCACATGGCACTAATGCACCGGCTACGATTGATGACCTCTTCATGAACATATATGTGGATGTGGCCAACATTGACCGATACGACTGCATCATAGGCATACCATTCCTGTGGGAATATGGTGTCATTTTGGACTTCTTTGCTAATCAAATGGTCCTGAACGGCAGGCATGGAGTCGCACTCGATGGCCACAACATGGGCAACTATACTGCACATGGTTGGGCACACTCAGTGCCTGTCTATACAGGATGTCCCACAAGCTCCGCTAAGTCAACGCCTGCAGGACGAACCTGCCGCTTTCAGCTCACACAAAGGTAAAGAAAGTTGCTCCTCATGAGGACACCTCGCCCATTCTCCCGTACACTGACGTCAGATCACTTGAGGAAGTATCCCCTCCAGTACACATCATGGAAAGACCACGCACACTTGAGGATCCAATACCAGAGTCTGCAACTCTCTTCCCCTAGCTCACTGGGCTCACTGGGAAAGAATGACCCCATAAGGTCTGTGTTCTCAGGGATCATCGGGACCGTCCACAGAGGCAACTGCACTCTGTTCATCCACACACATGGGGAACTATACACTTACCAAGGCGCAGTAAGGGAGAATGCTCTCCAAGCGCTGTCACAAGGGAACCTCACCCTTCGCTCCAAATGGTACTCGGAAGTACTGATTCACTTCAAAAAGGAGTAGATAAGGCCCATCCGCCTTTTCAATTCTCACGATGCCATGCATACCCTATTTGAGGGCATACTACAAGACATGGAGGACAAACCTGGTCGGACTCGCCAGGCATTAAACCTGTTCACATACTTAAACATCTGGAAGAGGCACAGAGACCTCGAAATGAGTGAGCTCGTACACATCGCAGTCAACATCTGAAAACCCCCGACATGGCACGCTGAGCGAACCAAGCAACGGAAACAGTGCAGGAAGGATGGCATAGCACAAAAACATGCAGAATATGGACAGGGCACCGAATGTCCAAGATGATAGACCATTGCCCAAACACAGGAACTTGAGGAAACACAACCCTCAGGCATCTCGACAGACGAGCCACGTGCCAACTCAGACCAGCTCAAGTCCATGAACAAAGTTGTTCAGCACGAGGCTCCTCCTCCTCCTTCTGCACCATCTGCGCGCCCGTCCCAACCAGTTTGATTGAACTTCTTGAAGAGCAATCCTCCTCTTTTTCATGACACACCTGCTCTCGATGCGTCCATCACCCTGCTCTCGATGCGTCCATCACCAAATGAGCGGACTTCATTGAGCAGTGCCAAGGGCAATGCCCTCTAGAAAACAACCGTAACGGGCTTTGCAGGATGTTTCCTGGAGCTGTAGGGCAGAACATCCAAATAGATGATTCCGACTCTCCCTTTAAGTGACCGACACGCTAATTCATCCGAGGATTCCTCCTCCTCTTGGAGCGCCTTGCTCCCACCTCTTCAAATAATACACCTAAGAGGTCACTTTTCGAGGGTTCACCCCATGATTTTGTAGAGAATCTAGTGGGTATGCCCAAAGGTGTTTCTATTAAAGGCATATATTTTCGCCTTTTTCAATGATGGGCATGCCCAACATGTTATCTGGGCATAGGTGATTTTCATGGTCTCCCTGGACATTTCCATAAACTTTTTTAGCATTATTTGGGTACATCCTGGGTCATTATTTGGGCACTTTTGTATTAGAGCATTATTTGGGCATATCTGGTGTATCTGAGTATTATTTGGGCACATCCTGGGTCATTATTTTGGCGTATCCTGGATGATTTTTCTTCAAATATGGAGCCTTTCTAAGGGAATGTTTTATAAAAATAAAACACATTACATGGGCATTTCTTGGTAGTTTGTGTGGTATTCCTGGACATGTCCTGAAATCTGGTAGACATGCCTAGTGACTGAGTATGTTATCATGGATATCATTGTAGTACGGGCCATTTATAGTACTGGCCATTTATATATTTATGCCTGATGAATATGCCCAATAGATATGGATATATTCTGACCTGTCCATGTAGACAATATACTGAATGAACATAGCCAATTTGATGTAGGGCATATTAGTAGAGTACTACCATGCAATATTTTTGCCTGGTTGAACTTCACCCTCATAATCCATACCTCACACTTGAGGGGTATGGGTTACAAGGGCTCAGCTCTATATGGAATGGGAAATACTAACTTATGCTCATTGTCAGTCGGAAGAAAGCTCTTAGTCCTTTGCCAAAGATTACTCCATACATGGACATGGCCGGGGCCCTGTACCTCCTTGACCATCATGACCGGTACCCCTTCGTCTGGATCGACAAGCAGCAGAAGACTCGGGTGCAGGCACTGATGGGTCAGCGGGTAATGGTGAACACCATATATAGTCTCTCTTGTTCCCTGCGTGATCTTTTTCCCTGACAATCTCAAAGTATTTCATCCCACGCACCTCCAGTACAACAGAGTCCAGCTCTATCCAATAGCGTAAGAACTGCTGCATCAACTATGTCATATGATTGGAGAATGATGTTATCACTAAAAATTTCTTTAAATAAAACTCACAATTCCCATTGCATCTAATGCAACACGGCATCCTTCCAATCCTCCTCCAGCTCTTCTCCTTCCTGACCAAAAAATTGCCTCACATCATCTTCATAATACCTCTTGAGACCTGTGCCATCCTCAGAAAGTTGTTTGATCAATGATTCATTGTGACCGTCTATCCTCCCGAATTGGCATGTTCTCCATAGTGTGATCCCCTCGATTCACAACTCATGGCAACTCCTGCTGACACACAGGACATTTGCACTGTGCTTGCTAGCTGTTCGTCTGTATCTTTTGAACCCACTACGTTATGATGCACGCGGCACAGAATTGGTGTCCGCAATGCTGGTCCGTTCACTGACACTGCATAGATCATAGTCAACATAACAAAATATATCCATGACTGACATGATCTCGGTGCATCTGAAATTCACTACCAAAGGTAAAAAGATATCACATCAGACTGTGCTCAGGCTGACATCAAGATGGTTAATGAAACCCACCACTTACATCGGACACATACACTCAGATCGAAGCAGACAGTGATTCAATAAAATACACATCATCTCACTCACCATTGTCATCCCAGACATGTATTGTTCTTTCCCAGCTTCAGATCATGCCTCTTCCTCCTCCTCCCTCCCTCGCTTTGTCATAAACAGCAACACATCGTTTATCTTTGTCTTCTCCCTCTCCCTGTCCAACTCTACAAACTCTGCTTGCATATTCATGTGCTGCAGTTCAAGTTTTGTGTACCATACCTCCAAATCCGTCAATTGCATATCCAACTCACTGGACACGTTTCCACAGACATCGTACCGCAGATTTTCTTTTTCCATACGCCACCCACTCCCGACCTCCATGGTGGGACCTGCTTCCTTCTCCTCATTTTTGCTTAGTAAATAATAAGTCATTTACTCACTTCCGACCTGTTGCTGATACACTTGTTCCAACAGATGTGCGCATGTCCATTCCTGGAGTCATGAAGCAGGATGCATTAACATGATGACAGAGGGAAATAGGTTGTGATAAAATTGATGAAGGTAGAAATAAAAAAGTATCAAAGTCCAATCCATGTGTGCTTTACATGTACACTGCCGGGTCTATGGCAAGGTGCCTATATTTTTACCTTCTAACACATCAATCCATTAATAGATATATAAATACATTGTAGTGAAGCCCAGGAGCGCCAGTCCCTGACTCCAGAGCCACCGTGCGATGATGGAAAGTTCCATGCCAAAAAAATAGTGCAAAAATAAAGGCCGTGTGTGCGTGATTTAGCGATCCACCCCTGTGATTTTGAGTTCATTGTTGAGTTCATGTGTGTGATTTGCATCAAGGGAGATAGACAGTTAACTAATAGAGCTACAAACAAAGAACGTAATACCGGGCCAGGCAACGCACGTAGTTGGGCGTGGTCGGTGACCGCCATCACAGTGCTCCTCACCCACCCACTCACTGTCGCCCTCGCGCTACCCCATCTCACTCCTCGCTTCATCACGCACGGCATATGGTGACCACCGCATACTCTTGTACCATCCAGAGCACACAACAGTCGCCGTGTGTCGTTGCCTCGCCTTGCTGCCGAGTTGTGATTATTTTTCCCACCGTTGTGGCTGATTGTGGCTGATTGTGGCTGCAAGTTGTTTGCCAGTATTTACAGCCACTAGACATTAGCCTCGGAGTCCTCTGTTCTGTTTCCCTTGGTTACTCACAGTGGACTCCAGGTCAGTAGCTCATTTAAACATTCGCTCAATATCATTCTCGGTTACTCACAGTGTCCAGACTGATCCCTAAGTCCCTATTTAGTGGTTATCCTACTCCCATGCGCTTTCAGCTCTCATCAGGTTATGAGCCCTGCGCTCTAAAGCTTTATCGCTCAAGATCGCCTCACATCGACGTTCCATCGACCTTACCATTCGATTCCTCGTCCTCACAAACCCCCATCGACCGGCTGATCCGACGCTCAGATCAGTTGTAGTTGTCATTGGACAGCTTTTGGGATACACAGTGCGCTATTGCGCGCTCATACCACTACACCATTGGGCCTGACTTGATACCCACGAGTTCGAGTCGCTTAGCTGAATTTTTCCGCCCCTCATCGCCACTACCTCCTATACTCGAGCCCCTCTTTGCACCGCCTAAAAGTTCGACCCCTCTTTGCGCCACAAAGCCCCTACCTGCTAAAAATCAACCTCTTATTAAGCCACATAGCCCCTACCTCCTCAACGACTCTTCTGTTCGCCCTCTTATCATGGTCTCTGACCATCATTCCCATCGCATCTCTCCTCTCATTGGCATGATATTGCAACACGAGGAGGGGTTGGTGGGTTTGAAGGTGGAGGAGGGGGTGTAGGTGGGAAGAAATGAGCTCTGCTTTCGGCTGCGATGCGACCGTCTTCTTCTTCAGTAGT